>JAXQQM020076231.1:0-24868 GCA_034641835.2 Pinus albicaulis
ATTACAAGTGGAAAAAGCAACAGATGGCATATTTATATCACAAGAAAAATATCTCAAGCAAATTCTAAAGAAGTATGGGATGGAAGACTGCAAATCTGTGAATACTCCAATGGTAACGGGATGTAACCTCAGTTCTCATGTTGATCCTCCCATGGTGAATCAACCAGAGTATAGATCCATGATTGGAAGTCTTCTTTATGTAACTAGGACAAGACCAGACATTATGCATGCAGTTGGGATTGTTGGACGATTCTAAGATAACCCAAAAGAGTCTCAACTTCAGACTGTAAAAGAATATTCAAATATCTACAAGGGACTTAAGACTTTGGTCTTTGGTATCCAAAGAATGCTAATCTCACACTTCATGCTTACACATATGTGGATTGGGCTGGAAATGTTGATGATGGAAAAAGTAATAGTGGTGGTGCATTCTGTATGGGGTCCCAATTAGTATCTTGGTTAAGCAAGAAATAAATTTTTATTGCCTTATTGACAAAAGAAGCAGAATATGTGGCTGCCACATCATGTTGCACACAAATTCTTTGGATGATGCAAAAATTACAAGATATTCAAATAAAATGTTCACCTCCCACCTCCATTCTATGCGATAATACAAGTGCAATTAGTATCTCGAAAATTTTTGTTATGCATTCCAAGACCAAGCACATTCCTATCAAGTATCACTTCCTACATGAATAAGTGCTTGAACAAAAGGTTAAATTGGAGTATGTTCCCTCCAAAGAACAAGTTGCAGATATATTTACTAAACCTCTTCCCAAGGAAGCATTCGAACATCTCAGACAGAAGCTGGGAGTTGTCTCTGCCTCTATTATAAAATATTCTTAATTTCAGAAGATTAAATTCAGTACACTAGTTTCATAAAGGCAAATGGCACATATATGCCATTTTCTATGTGTAAAACCGTGCATGGTTTTTGCTGAAAGAAATTTTCTGGGTCAGCCTTCAAAACAGTATGTGGTGTTGATTGGGTTATCTCTGTTTTTGTTCTAGTATTCATCTTACTGTACCTCTCTTTGATATTTATCTCCTTGATAAATATTCCTTGATGAATTGGTTTTTGAAGTGTTCAGGATGCACAAACTTAGGGGGAGCACCTGCCTTGTTGAAAAGGATGCATTTGTAATATCCCATTTTTAGAAAAATCACAAGTCTGTTCTAGAGATGGACTACTGAGGCATTTAATAGTTATGTCTCCTCCCAAAGAAGGGAGAGAACCTGAGTCTACCTGGGCCTTTGCAGTCTCTGTCTATAGATATGTAATTATTCCTATTTAGGAATTGCTGTAGCAAGCTCCTTAGGGACGCTGTATAAGGAAGAAGATGTGAAAATAAGGCCTCCCATTACTGGAATGCCTTATAACATATGTATTTCATCCTCCTTGCATAATGTAAGCTTAAAGAAATAACCTTAAGTAGGTTATTCATATCTCCCACAGCGAACTAGCTGAAAATGGCAGCAACATGTAAGCACAAATAGCTGTCTCTAGAAAATAATGATGTATAAGTGAGAAATGGGACTAAGGTCACTTATATGACTCAATATATGAATCACTTATAGAATCAGGGGTAAAACAAATGAATCTAGCTCATATAAACATATCTACCAAAACAATATGCCTCAATCTAGCTCAAAACCCCATAGTCTAGCTCATGCAGAAAAGATTGAAACAAGAATAGCATTATTCCTACTATTGTTTCTACAGTAAATAAGTGACATATCATATCTGAAATGAACAAGCATCCAATGGCTAAGAAAATGTGATTCCTTTCCTCTTTATACACAATAAAGATCACCCGCAAGGGGGGTCATGGGAATACAAAATGTACAAGTGAAGATCTGCAAATATATGTAGCTTAAAAATGCAGTAACTGAAACACTAAATATTAATATCTCTGAAATATGAAAATATAGAATAGGAATGGAATATAGATATTTCTGGGAGAATGGTTGGCCCTTTCTCCAAAGAATAAGCCCTCAAGCAAGGGATCAAATCCTACAGCTACTGACCTCACAAAATAACGTAGTCTACCCAGTGAAATACACTGTCATGGATGGAACATAACTTGGCCACATGCCAAGATCTGAAATGAGCTCTGAAATCTCCTATGCAGCTCCCTTAATGCAAGAGAGACTCCCTCCACTGAATAGAAATGCACAAGAGAAGATGGAACAATCCTCCCACTGCACTGCCCAGCAACACTGCATCCTCTGCTACATAAATAATGCTGTAGGTGTGGGAAATGCTTGGCCTAAAATCTAGATGTGGGAGAAATGAATCACAACCCCTTCAAGAGATCACTCAATGAAGGAGAGGAATTCCTAAACAGGAATTCCTCCAAACTCTGCTAAGCAGCAGGAGTTTGCAGAAAATGTCTAAGAAGACATGAAATCGAAATACACAAGCCAACATCATAATGTTGCCCTTCTCCTCCTTATGAAGTTGTGAGCTCCTTCACCTTGGGTCTTACCTCTTTGGGTTTCCCTCTTCATTTGAATCTCTTCCCTCCAAAACTGTGCTGTCTTCTTAGGCAAGCTACTCCTCCTTAGGCTGCGCTGGTTGACTTGGTCAACCTGACCTTGTCCTCATACACTTCACCCTTTTCACACTAGGAGGTGTAAATTAAGTTGCTACAAAGGCCTCTTTTACATTAGGAAGGGTTTTATTCATATTAAAAAGGCTTCCTCTTCCTTTTTATTCACCTAGTATACAATATGAGGAAAAATTAATGTCCCAATTTATTCATGAAAAATTTGGGACATTACAGTCCTCCCCTCCCAAATGTTGCTTGTCCTCAAGCAACTGCAAGGATAGAACTGAGTGAATCTCTTCACCTCCTCCGGTAGCATCATCATATTATGGGATCCTCCAAAGAGTATGATGCCATCTCATCCATGAAACTCCATAGTGCCTCTCCCAAGCATATAGACTAGCATTTGGTGAAGCATCCCAAATGACTAAGATCATGAGAAGGAAAGTGCTCAAAGAGATAGCCATGTGTGAACTAGAGGTATTCTCAAGGCATGGAGTGAAAAATTCATGGGAAGTCCTCTTCCCCAATGTGAAACCTCCACCCCAAGCTATCATCCATATGTAATGAGCCACCCTCCTGCATGGTAACTCATGAAAAGTTTCCTCCACCTTTGGCTCTAGAAGTGTAGGTGGGCTGAATAACTAAACATGATAGGCAAGAAGGCCTATCCCATGCTGTCCTCCTCTCCACTTATGAATAGTGCAGAGTATGTGTTGTTCATGGGCTGCAAATTTATTTCCCTCAAGTGGAAAAATGTAAAGCAATCCACCAAGGATTCCTCCTCCAAAATTGAAGAACAAGCTGCCCCAAAACATTTCTTCCATGATGAAGAGGACATGATCATCATAGAATGTCCAAATGAGATGCTTTCTATAGGCTTTGAATGATGCTGTATGATGCAAACAAAGTCTCAAAAGGACACATCGTAATCTCATCCATTGCTCCTTCAGAAAATGGCATGGCAAGTAGTATGTTGCTAAATGACTAGGGGTGAGAATTCTCACATCCAATAGTAGAAAGTACATGGCTGAATGGATCATCTGAACATACAAGTCATATTTGGTCACTTGCCCATGATTATACAATGAATTATCATCATACTCATGGCTCACATTAGAAGAAAACAAATACTTAGCTGTAGTGGCCATAGTTTTTCTCATGTTCCCTTTAGAACATGCAATGCAGAAAATGTGGGAATCCTTCCCCTTCAAGGACACTCCCCACTCATGTATCATCCTTCCAATCATGAACCCATTTTAAATAAGATCCACATAAGCAAGGGGAGTCATTATCAGCAACAAAATGAGGAAAATTCTGTAGGTTTCATGTGATGCAAGGGAGTACCAATAGTTTCCCCAATAGTGGCAGCGCAGTTTTCCAAGTTGCTGCTTCAGAAATTTACATGGCAAAATGATTTGTGACTCATGGCTGATAATTTAAATTAGCTGAAAATGTATGCAATGGGAAAACATCTGCCATAGGCCAAGTGAAATATGGCTGCCTCCATCATATAATTTGGCCCAACTTTACCTGGGGAGAAATCTGGTCAGCTTGCCCTCTTGTGGAGCCATGCACTGCAAGATAATGGTAAGAGTATACAAATAAGCAAATGTAAAAATAGAATTATTACCATATTCTGGGAGTAAAATGATGTATGGATCCATGAATTAACCCTCCATATTTTTTTGGCATGCTTCCATGAAGAGGAATGAGCTGGGTGCTGCAAGAAGATTCTTCTTCTCATGCTTGGGAACCCAAGTCAAGAAGAACGTAGCATAGTAATAGATGAATCCAGCTTCTACCTCATCCATATCACCTCCTCTCTCTTCATCCAGTGCAACCAATGTGACATGATGTTGGAACCTATGGTTTATGGATCCACCACACTTCCGCTGGGTACACTCCATCCATCGGTTACTGCTCCAAAGAGATAATGTTGTTGGCCTATACACATAGGCTGTCATCCATATCAAGCTCCTTTCTTTGAAATGTAGCTTGTCAAAGATATCCTCCATAATGATGCCATATATGAGGGGTCCCCTCCATGAAGAAAACACCTCTTGCACCATACAAGGCTATACTTCACTCTGCAACACTATTCCAAGTGGGAGAGCACCTGCTCCGCTCTCTCCCAATCCTCAAGCAAAAAATATCCTTGCCGCCTCTTCATACCTCCATCATTCATCATATGGTGGAAAAAAATGATCCTACCACCATAATGCATACACACTTCTTGCTGTCCCATGATGAAAGTATCCCCAAGCTATCATCCATATGGAATGAGTCACCCTCCTGCATGGTAACTCATGAAACATTCCGTCCACCTTTGGCTCCAGAAGTGTAGGTGGGTTGAATAATCGAACATGATAGGCAACGAAGCCTATCCCATGCTGTCCTCCTCTCCACTTATGAATAGTGCAGAGTATGTTCTATTCATGGGCTACAAATTTATTTCCATCAAGTGGAAAAATGTAGAGCAATCCACCAAATATTTCTCCTCCAACATTGAAGAACAAGCTGCCCCAAAACATTTCTTCCATGATGAAGAGGACATGATCATCATAGAATGTCCAAATGAGATGTTTTATGTAGGCTTTAAATGATTCTATATGATACAAACAAGTTCTCAAAAGGATACAACGTAATCTCATCCATTTTTCTTTCAGAAAATGGCATGGCAAGTAGTATGTTGCTAAATGACTAGTGGTGAGAATTCTCACATCCACTAGTAGAAAGTAAATGGATGAATGGATCAGCTGAACATAAAAGTAATATTTGGTCACTTTCCCATGATTATACAATGAATTATCATCATACTTATGGCCCACATCAAAATAAAACAAATACTTAGTTGTAGTGGCCATAGTTTTCTCATGTTCCCTTTAGAACATGCAATGCAGAAAATGTGGGAATCCTTTCCCTTTAAGGACACTCCCCACTCATGTATCATCCTTCAAATCATGCATACAATATAAATAAGATCCACATAAGCAAGGGGAGTCATGATCAGCAACAAAATGAGGAAAATTATGAAGGTTTCATGTGATGCAAGGAAGTACCAACAGTTTCCCCAATAGTGGTAGCGCAATTTTCCAAGTTGCTGCTTTAGAAATTTACATGGAAAAATGCTTTGTGACTCATGGCTGATAATGTAAATTAGCTGAACATGTATGCAATGGAAAAACATATGCCATAGGCCATGTGAAAGATGGCTGCCTCCATCATATAATTTGGCCCAACTTTTCCCGGGGAGCAATCTGGTCAGCTTGCCCTCTTGTAGAGCCATGCACTGCAAGATAATGGTAAGAGTATAAAAATAAGCAAATGTAGAAACAAAATTATTCCCATATTCCGAGAGTAAAATGATTTATGGATCCATGAATGAACCCTCCATAGTTTTTTGGCATGCTCCCATGAAGAGGAATGAGCTAGGTGCTGCAAGAAGATCCTTCTTCTCATACTTGGGAATCCAGGTCAAGAAGAATGTAGCATAGTAATAGATGAATCCATCTTCTACCACATCCATCCCACCTCCTCTCTCTTCATCCAGTGCAACCAATGTGAAATGATCCTAGAACCTGTGGGTTATGGATCCACCACACCTCCGCTGGGCACACTTCATTCACCGGTTACTGCTCCAAAGAGATAATGTTGTTGGCCTATACACATAGGCTCTCATCCATATCAAGCTCCATTCTTTGACATGTAGCTTGTCAAAGATATTTTCCATAATGCTGCCATATATGAGGGGTCTCCTCCATGAAGACAACACCTCTTGCACCATGATAGTGCCATACTTCACCCTTGCAACACTATGCCAAGTGGGAGAGAAATTTTTCCCTTGTTCTCTCCCCATCCTCCGAAGCAACAAATATCCTTGCTACCCCTTCATACCTCCATCACTCATCATATGTGGTGGAAACAAAATGACCCTACCATCATAATGCATCCACACTCCTTGTTGTCCCATGATGAAAGTATCCTGCCAAGCTCCTTCCATCCTCATACCCTTGAGAAAAGGACATGTCTAATGATGGCCAAACTCTCTCCTGAGTAGCCAGTGCAACTTTGCCTCTTGCTGCCCTGTGTCATAGATATGAAAGTGGCTCACAAGCCTCTTGCTCTCCACCCACTCTCTTCTATCAAGGTATGGTTGTCCCTGATCCTTCTCTCCTTTGGCATCTTCCTAATGAAGACTGCCATTATCCCAAAGCAAGTGTCCCTTCTTACATCTCATGGGATGTTGAGATGTAACTCCTTGAAGAATTTCCAGGAAATGCCTCTCATCAATCAAACCCTTGAATCCACAAGAATCCAAGAGTGCTATGGACAAGACATCCTTAGGAGATGGCACATCATGCGTGATGCTCTCCAAATCCTTGCACCATAACTCCTCATGCTGCATGCAACTCAATAAGGGTGCAAATGAACGAGTGCTGATCCCTTCTTGGATCAAACCCCTCTTGTACAATGCTATATAAGCTTGCTCCTCTTTATCAGCATGAAGTTTCGATCCTGGGCCATGTGAAAGAAAATTTTCCAAGCCTCCTATGACCTTTTCTGAAATATCATTGCATGGAAATTTTTGCATACCTTTGTGGATATTTGAGACATCTTGTATGGCTGCAAGAGTCCCTCTCTCTGATTTGTTGGCTAATCCAACTGTTGATATGGTGGGCTGATCCTTTATGAACTGGACAACACTGGTAGAAGCCTCCTCAAGTGGAGAAGGGTACTCCTCCTCATCTGACCATCTATCCATCTCCTCTTGTGGCCCTCCATATTCTTCACTTCCTTCATGAGCATAGGAAGTGATTTCATATTCTCCTACCTCTTGAAACCCTCTAGAGGTTTCTTTGCAGCTTTCCTCCTCTTGAAACCCTCTTGGAGTTTCACTGCACTTTTCTTTCCCATTGGTTGAACCCCTTTGGAGAGGCTCCTTTCTGATCTGGAAAAAAAAATGAGAGTAACCTCATCCTATCCATATTTGTTCTCCTCTTCTTTGTATTCTTTGGGTGGATCTGAAATCCACAGGCTAAGCCAAGATAATCGCTCCTCTTTAGTTTCATGAAAGCTTGATCTCACAGGCAGTGCTAGAGATCATGCTCTGATACCACTGTAATGTCCCATTTTCAGAAAATCACAAGTTTGTGCCAGAGATGGACTGTTGAGGCATTTAATGGTTATGTCTCTTTCCAAATAAGGGAGAGAAACAGAGGCCACCTGGCCTTTTGCAGTCTCTGTCTATAGATATGTAATTATTCCTACTCAGGAATTGCTGCAGCAAGATCCTTAGGGACGCTGTATAAGGAAGCAGATGTAAAAATAAGCCTACCACTACTGGAATGCCTTAGAACATATTTATTTTGACATCCCTATAGAATGAAAGCTCAAATAAATAACCTTAAGTAGGTTATTCAGATCTCCCATAGTGAACTAGCTGAAAATGGCAGCAACATGTAAGCACAAAATAACTGTCTCCAGAAAATAATGTTGTATAAGTGAGAAATGGACTGAGGTACCTTATATGACTCAATATATGACTCACTTACAAAATCATAGGTAAAACAAATGAATCTAGCTCATATAAACAGATCTCCCAAAACAATATGCCTCAATCTAGCTCAAAACCCCATAGTCTAGCTCATGCAGAAAAGAATGAAACAAGAACAACGTTATTCCTACTAGGATTTCTGCAGTAAATAAGTGACATATCAGATCTGAAATGAACAAGCATACAATGGCTAAGAAATGTGATTCCTTTCCTCTTTATACACAATAAAGATCACCCACAAGGGGTTTCATGGAAATACAAAGGGTACAAGTGCAGATCTGCAAATATATGTAGCTGGAAAATGCAGTAACTACAACACTGAACATAAATATGACTGAAATATGAAGATACAGAAGAGGAATGGAATATAGAGCTTTTCGAGAGAAGGGTTGGCCCTTTCTCCAAAGAATAAGCCCTCAAGCAAGGGATCAAACCCCGCAGCTGCTGGTCTCACAAAAATAACACAGTTTACCCAGTGAACTGTGCTGTCATGGATGGAACATAAGTTGGCCACATGCCAAGATCTAAAATTAGCTCTGAAATCTCCTATGCAGCTCCCTCAATGCAAGAGATACTCCCTCCACTAAATAGAAATGCACAATAGAAGATGAAACAACCCTCCCACTGCACTGCCCAGCAACACTGCATCCTTTGCTACAGAAATAACGCTGTAGGTGTGGGAAATGCTTGGCCTACAATCCAGATGTGGGAGAAATGAAGCACAACCCCTTCAAGAGATCACTCAATGAAGGAGAGGAATTCCTCCAAACTCTGCTAAGCAGCAGAAGTTTGCAGAAAATGTCTAAGCAGACATGAAATCGAAATACACAAGCTAAGCTCACAATGCTGCCCTTCTCCTCCTTATGAAGTTGTGAGCTCCTTCACCTTGGGTCCCACCTCTTAGGGTTTCCATCTTCATTTGAATCTCTTCCCTCCAAAACTGCGTTGTCTTCTTAGGCAAGCTACTCCTCCTTAGGATGCGCTGGTTGACTTGGTCAATCTGACCTTGTCCTCATACACTTGGCCCTTTTCACACTAGGAGGTGTAAATTAAGCTGCTAAAAAGGCCCATTTTACATTAGGAAGGGTTTTATTCATATTAAAAAGGCTCCCTCTTCCTTTTTATTCACCTACTATACAATATGAGCAAAGATTAATGTTCCAATTTATTCATGAAAATTTTGGAACATTATAGCATTGTTGGCATTCCGATTGGCTTTTGATTTATGATCTTTCTCTTGAGATATTTTGGTCCTGGTTATAAAAATTCATATTTGTAATTTGATGAAAAGGTCAGTGTTGAGACCTATGATGTAAAATTGTTATAG
This sequence comes from Pinus albicaulis, assembly GCA_034641835.2. Classification (NCBI taxonomy): domain Eukaryota; kingdom Viridiplantae; phylum Streptophyta; class Pinopsida; order Pinales; family Pinaceae; genus Pinus; species Pinus albicaulis. The sequence continues at coordinate 9,434 of JAXQQM020076231.1, forward strand.
TCAACAAGTAAGGACTTGTTAAAATTTGTAAAAACCCATTTCGTTGGGTAGTTGAGTCAAATGTGTAATTCCACTTAGTTGGATCTTTTATGTAAGTATGAGTCCTTAGTGATAGGAAATTTCATACTCTGCTGAGTTATAAAGTCATTTAATTCACTAAAAAATCTATTTGAAGATTCAAGATGAACTCGTGGGGAGTCAAGATAAAGGTACATCCGATCCGCAGCTCTTCTTTCTACAAGGAAAGAGAAACCTTGTTTCCGCATTGGTCCGCCCTTTTCCCTTGATGTCAAAGGGGGAGAGTATTTTGGTGTTTGAATAATGGTTATGATTAATGTATCTATTTTTTGTTGTGATCAAACACCATCATGGTTTGCATCAATTCCAAAGGGGGATATTGTTGGCAATATGATGCAATATGTTGTCCTTGATGGCAACCTTCTTGATGCAATTGTTCTTGATGGAAACCTGTTGATGAGTTGCCTTTAGATAAGAAACCTATTTGTTAAATATGTAAAAATGTAAAAATGATGTTTCTACATGTCAGTTCAAATGTGACAAAGAAAGGAATTCCAGTAAGTGCCAGAAAAATGAAACAGGAAATATTTTTCAATGTATACATAGGTTTGATGAAGGCAACCCGTGTATGGAGGAAATGTATACGCTAATTGGTATACAGGCAACCCACGTATACATCTAGAGTTAGTATATACAAGTTTTTATGAAGAGAAGTCATGTATATATGTGGATACAAAGAAGGAAAGCCGCATAGGCCTTTTGCACTCTAAAATTATGATACAAAGGGGCATTACCATGGTATTAGCCCACAATATTTGATCTCATCCAAGAATACCATTGGCAGTTGTGTGGTTTTGGCTCATGGTATTGGTAAAGGCTAAAACCTAGAAAATGAGAAGAAGATCATGGTGCAAGTGTGTGCATGTGTCTGGATATTGAGTGAATTTTTCACTCTAAAGTATATCTGCATGAAATGGGTCACATTTTATTGGTAGATCCGAAATAATAATGCACCTATGAATAAAATGGTGGATCAAGATCTCTAGACCTGAAATGACTATGTATTTGATAGATCTGTTTATGGAATGTTTAGATCTATGATCTAGTGAATGTTTGATGAAGTGAAGGGTAAGATCTGAGCTGTATATTTGTTCCGAAGAATTGCACAGTCCTGTAATTGTTGCAAATCTATACGCAGGTTCGTCTCTATAAAAGCGCGTATATACACAGGTTCCATGAAGCAAAAGCACATATGAGATATAGGGTTTTGCTGTTCTGAGAGTTGCGCAGTCCTGTAATGTTTGCAGATCTATACGCAGATTCGTCTCTGTAAAAGCGCATATAATATGCAAGTTCTATTAAGAAAAAGGGCATATAGGATCTAGGGTTTTTTTGAAGAGCGCGAAAGGAATCTTCTGATATGTTTTTTTGTTTTACTGTTGTTTGTTAATGATGTCTTCATACAGATCTAGGTTATTTGAATACTAATTATGCTGCTAGTTGATTATGATTAAATATTAGTGGTTGGTTGATCGATTGACGATTCAGTGAACGGTTTGATATGGTTATGAGTTTCAATTTTATGTATGAGCTTAAAAGTGTGGAGTGGGTCGAGTCTGAAAATCTGATGAAAAGAGGCCTACAAGTTGTGTTGTGTTGAAGTAGTTGGATCCAATGTGAAAATTGAAGAAATGTGGTCTGGAGTGATTCTGAGGGATGAAGACTTCAATGTGGAAGTAGAAGCTTCCTACCAGTAGAAGCTAGTGTTCTAATTAGGGGGTTGAAGCTCCCTTCCAATAGTGGCTGGTAAATAAGATCAAGGGGTTGGAGCTCCCTTCCAGTAACAGCTGGAGAATGAGAGAAGGTTGCAACCTTCTGTAGCTAGATGCCTACGTACTGATACGAGTCTTCATCAGTACAATATTGTAAGTAGTTTTCCATATAATAACTATTGAAGGTAGAGACAACAACGATGGTGGTTTTCTCCTGAATCGGGTTTCCACCTTAAATATTGGTGTTCATATGTGATGCTCTTGTGTGATGATTTATTCTGCTGTTACTACACATATTTACTACTTAACCATCTAATCCATAACTGATAAGATGAGTTAAATATTGTTTCTTAAAGTTTATCTAACAATAAAGTTATCTCAGTATATGCAAGTTTCTGTTGGTATATTTGCGTGTATACGCTAGTTGGGTTCATTAAAGTCGCGTATAGAATTTAGTAAAGAAAAAGTAAAAGTTTTTAGTGAGCTATAAATACTGATTCACCCCCCCTCTCAGTATTTTTCCCAACAGGATGTTTGCTGTAGCATCCATTTTTGCAGTTTCTTGAGGACAAGCAACATTTTGGTGGGGAGGACTGTAATATTCCCAATTTTTGATAAGATAATTGGAATATTAGAGTTCTTAATTTTCCTAATTAATTAATTAAATAAGAGGGTGGAGGGACCCATAAATCCCATGGATGAATAAAATCCACTTTTTATGTGTGAATTTGGATAATTTAGATGTAGATCTACATTATGGAGTAGTTGAGAAACTTCTTAAATGAAGGAAGAGCAGAGATCATGGATCATTAATGTAAAATCATGAGTATCTTGGAGGAGGTCAACCGAGATCATGGTGCATTAAAAGTAAAATCACAAAGAACTAAAGATGAGATAATGGAGGAAGTGGTGCATCTAATGCACACATGATGGAGAGAGTGGATATTAAATGCAGACATGATGGAGATCATGTAGAGACAACGTAGTCTTCATGGAGGCTAGTGGCCAAATGTACAACACAGTTTTGAAATGTGCCAGGGATATGGAAGGCTCATAATCTATATAAGGAAGATGAAGGCACAATAGAAGGAAGGCTTTGATATTATTTCTTTTGATCTATTTAGATCTAGATTTGTCATGTGAAATTTCTATGCACACTTATGTTATTTAGATAAGTCTGCAGTGTTGTTTAGCACAGGGTGTTTCCGAGCGGAAATCCCACCCTTACCCACAATGGACTTTGAGTGCCTACTCTGGGAAGGTTTCTATTGAGATCCATTCATCATCAGGCATTGGTGCCATATCCATCCACACTCATATGCACTTCCAGCTACATGAATAACACAATTCCTACTCAATGGTTTGAGAGGTGGTGGTTGTTTATAGCATTTCAACGAGGAAACCTATGGAGGATTCATCCTTTCACCTTGTGAATCAAGATCAGCCTTCCAGAAGTTGTAAATTGATATCTGGAATTCAGGCCAGCATTTCTTAACTCCATGCAACAATAGTCCCCTCAAGGATTGTGCAATCCAGTCCTGTATATCTGAAGGAGGAAGGAAGTTTCTAGTATTTCAGCTGAAAATCCTTTGAGGGGCCATTACTTCACCTTTTATTCATTGTTTCCATAATTTCTGAGCTACATTGACATATTCAACAGCAGGCTAGAGAGCCTCCATCCTTGACAACGGTGTTTCCTGAAGCTGTTGAGTAATCGACAACTACATTCATTAGATAAGGATTGAGGAGATAAATCTTGAGCTTCTAGCTTAAGGATCTAGTGAAGGGATAAACCCTTCAAGCATAGATTTGTTTGTATATTAGTTTTCAGCCATATTTTGATCAGATTTTTCTTCATATCTGCATACCTAGTAGTTATATGTGCAAGTGCTAATAGGGTGATTTTCCTAGATTCATATATCTAGAAAATCCTTTCTGGGTTATCTTGGGTATCCATCATAGAGACCGAATCTAAATTTTCAGCATCATTGGAGCTCCAAAACTTCTTAGATCTAAATTTATATTTTTCGGTAGTTGTTGCCTTGGCATTTTCTAGTAGGGACAATGTAGTATTTTCCTCCAGTAGTCAATAGTTACGCAATCCCTCTTGTGGGATAATTTTAGGGTCATTCTAGGCCATCTCTTTGGCTCGAGTGTGATATATTTTGAACACTATTTTACTGGTTTATCCACCTCCTATTTAATAAAATGGCTCAAATATTTTGTACATTTTATGGTGTATTTTAGATTACTTGTTTGCATTGCTACAGTTATTATATTGTCTTTTAGTATTACTACATTCTCCCTTTTGGGATATTACACTTTGTTAACAAAAATCTATCAATAAATATTTTGACTAGGGTTGCATATAGATTCCTTCTATTTCCAATTTTCCTTAGATTAAGTTTATGTTAATCAATGTGTTTCTTATTCATAGATGATTTAGGAAATAACATATCTATATCTCTAGTTAGATTGAATTAGGAAATAAAAACAGAATTATAAAAAAATGCAAACCTATAAATTTTGTTATTCTAACAGCAAGGGAAATACAAGAGTATCCAAAACACATATTATTTTTTGTGTTCGAAAAGCACGAAATCTCATGCAACATTGGAAACCTAGGTAATATAAAATTTAACACATGAAACATAATCATTTATAGATTTCTTAATATGTGACAAATGGAATTTTTTCCATCATTCATGACAACAAGTTTTCTTTTCTTATTGTTGTATTACAATAAAAATTGTTATATTTTACTAGATATAAATATGGAGCCAAATCACAGAGGGTAGCCTTGCAGGCTGCCAGTACAAAAAGAAATATATCACAGTTGGTCTTGTAAAAGAAAGAATTTAGTATGAGTGTAAAGCAAAAGAAGTTCAAAATGCACAAGAGTAAAAAATGCTATTTATGACTTGTTGGTTTACCTAGAAATGAGCTTCATATCATTCCTGTATTTTGTAGTTTCTGAATTTAGTGAGACAATATGGAAATATGTAGCATTTTGGAAGCATAAGAACAATGTAGAATAAAATCCATAGAAAATGTAGCATAATCGATTATTAGCAAGAGTATGTGATAAAAACAATACTAACATTGAACATCACATAGTTATGGGGAATATTATCCATTATGTGATTAATTATCATATTAACATTAAAATATTAAGGTATGCAATACATTCATACTAGTTTTAGCTTTAGAAATTAGTGCATTATTATCTGTGTAATGATTATGTGGGTGCCTAATACTTTTTTACTGATTACTTCAAATGGAAAATGAGTGTACTCAAAGTGTAAATTTTCATAAAAATTTCCATCAATATTAAATAATAGGTAATAAGTGCTTAAATGTAATATTCCTCAGCAGGAAAAGTAGCAATATTGAACAAAATAATGGAATAACAGCTTAAAACATTACATCAACAATGGAGACCAATATGTACATTAACCATAAAAACAACAAAATAGTTCAAAATAATGGGGCCCAAATCATACAACATGAAACAACAAGCCTCCAATGAGTAAATCCCCTCAAGAATGAGGTGTTGCAACTATACCAAAATGGCAAAAGGAAGCTACAACACAGTCATAAGAGCACTGCTACAACATATGGATATACAAAAGATGGAATGACTGATATATTCATCAAAATATAATGTGCATGAAGGCCTAGGCTCTATACAACCTCCAACAAGGAACCGAGGAGGATTTTTTAGAAATACACCACTATACAAGAAATGAACCAAAGCCCTAGGGCTGAATATTCACTTCAAAAATACAGCTAGAAAGATGTGGCTGATCTAATATGACAAAGAATGTAGCATCTTCCAATAAACAAGTGGTCTTCTTGGTGCTTGTTCCTACAGTGTCAGCTATACCTTATTTGAAGCCCAGTATCTAGTGTGGTGGCCAAGTGGCAATGAGTTGGTCGATTTCCTCGTCAGTGACCATGTAAGGAAATGACACCCACGTCAACTCCTTATGGCCCTAGATTTGCACATTGTGCATTGTGACCTGGAACGCTGCGATGCTCTTGTACCTGTCATATATCGCTGGTGACAAGTGCAACTGGGAGGGGATCGTTGCTATGAGCCTGCTTTGAAATAAGACCCAAAAGACTTTATTATCCTCAATGCGTTGCTCATCCTTTGAATCCTACAAATTCACATATCACTCCCCCTCGAACATGTCTAGATCAAGCTAAGGGAGGACCGAGTCTTTAGGGGCTTCCCATGTGACCAACGTGATTAGAAGAAGCAGTTAGGAGAAGCAAAATTCCCTTCCATGATCCTGGGCCTCGCGCACGTTCTCCAAATACTCGTTGTAAAGGAACTGGGACAAATTGAAGTAGACCCCTTTTTCGCAGCGGCCAACCAATTAAATGACATAAGTGGGGATGGTCAAAACCTAGCACTTGTGCATAATTTTACATGCCAGCAACAAGTTTCCCATGCATGCTCTAGGGTTGCTGATGGTGTTGATTAGGAACCCCCTAGTATTCTGTTCAACATGGTAGTTGTCGCACACCTTATCGGCGATCTGTTGCTCATACTTCTTGCTGAAGCGATCCATGGGATTCGACCCTTCGATGGGGAGACCACTAATATGGTGAATGAGGGCAACATCAATGGGAATGCAGTCCCAGATCCATAAGCTGCCGTCGTGGATCAGGACTAGCAGCTGTCGCACAACTCAGTTAGTTATATTGTACTGACCAAAATGAGGCATTCGTAGCAAGTTTAGTAAACCTAATTTTTCTAGCCCGTGCACCCATGACATTGGGATGACCCTTAGCACTTCATCCTCCAGTATTCTTTCAAGGTACAACTCAGGTGCCGATTTGAGGAAGGCCTTCAGGTTAGCCAGGTCATGGTCGTTGAACTTAATTGAGGCAAGCTTTCCATGTGTTTCTCCAATTATAGGGACATCACCCAGAATCAATGGAATTTTCAGGTAAGCATGCATTCCTTCAAGGTTCTTAGGTGTGCGCATCGAGGGTCGGCGAGGTCGAACATAGGGCGATAGCCAAGTGATTGGGTTTCTTCCTAAGTAGACAAAGATCTCTTCATTGGGTTAGGAAAAAATGCATGGGGCACCATTCGAGGGGACTTTACATTCCTAGGGGAGGTGCGTGGATTCCCTCCAGCCCATTTCACAGCCCTCCCCTACCCTTTCCCTTTACCCTTCTTTTTCTCAACCTGCATCCCCTTGGTTGGTGTGGACACAACCTCTTCAACTTCAGGGGTGACCTCCAATACTTCATAAGTGGAGACCATGGTCTGGGACAATTCAGTTAGATTATTTCCAATAATTCTCACTCGAGAGACAAATTCGGGATTGCTACTATCAGAAGGGGTAACATGCCCAGGCATTAACAGAGGGTAATAGTTACATAATTTTGCAAAGCATAAAATTTTCAAGATACACAGAACCCACTTCTATTCTACCTTTCTGCTTTTATAGCCTTGGATATTTACCAACAGTTGGATGAGGCTTATCAAAAAATTACCATCAAGAAAATGGTAAAAAACCTTTGGAAATCGCCGCATTAATTGTCAATTGCTCGCTCCTTCCAACGGTAAAATTTTATTTTTACCGAGTTTTATTGTTCCAACAACTAGTTTTCATAGCTGTGTATTACCCTTGCACGCCCAGCACACCTCCCTGGACTTCCAAACCTATGATCTACCCCTACGCTCCCAACGCACCTCCTCAGGCTTCCATATTTGCAAGCGACCCTTGCGTGTATAACGGGCTTACCTACATTTTTCCTCATGCCTGTGTGTCTTCCTCTTAATACGACTATGCTGGCCATATAGTCATTTGATCTGGCTGCCATTAACATAGCCTGGTACAATGTCACTACGCAATGTAGGTAACCAGAAAACTCCTTCATCAGTGATTTCCTTTACTACATAGGGCCCTAGCCAGTGCTGTCGGAACTTTCCGGATGTTTCGAAAACTAGATATCATATAGCAGGACCAATTCTCCTTCTGAAAATATCTTTCACCGAATATGTCTATCATGCCATGCTTTTTCTCGGGCCTTATAAACTTGCTGATGAAAGTTAGCAATGAATCGATCTTCCTCCAAGGCAACGAGCTGCGCTAAATGCTCCTCCATGATGTTAGGCTCCGCTATGTTGGTAAAGGCTGCAATGTGAATGCTAGGAACAATATATTCCATGGGCATAATAGCCTCCTTTATGTAAACCATCCGAAAGGGTGTTTTCCTTTTCAATTTGTTGCAGGTTGTTCGATAAGCCCAAATGACCAACGAGATACACACGTCCCAATCACTTCACTCGACATTGTAGATCTTGGTTAGTGCCTATTCCAAAATTTGATTAAAAGCTTCCATAGTTCCGTTCTCCTGTGAGTGATATGGGGTAATTTTGGCATGGTGGATCCAAAATTATTCGGTCAAAGCCTATATTGTCTCTTTCGAAAAATGCGTACCTATATCTCTTATCAAGACCTTTGGACAACCAAAATTGGCTAGGATATGTTGAAAAATAAAGTGCGCAATAGCGTCTGCAGTACAATCCTTTACAAATTGTGCTTCAACTCATCTGGTTACATAATCAGTTGCAGTGATGATGTAGTGGACACCTATCTTCTTTCCTAGTGGGTTGATGGGCCCAATGAAGTCTATGACCCATTTTTCAAATGATTGTAGGGCCATCTACGACTACAAGGGAATTTTGTCTCTGCGTGATGGTCTTCCTGTCCTTTGGCATGTGTCGTAGGCTTTGAAATAGTCATGAGAATCACTATGCAGTGTGGGCCACCATAGCCCAGCTCTCAAGATCTTCTAGGTCATCGCTTTCCCTATGTAGTGACCTCCTGCTACACCTCTGTGGGATTTTGCTAAGATAGATTGTCTTTCATGCTCCATAACATATCTTCGCAGTACCTCATCAGCTCTCGGGTTACTAGCTCTTTTTTCTATTGTACCGAATATTATGCAGGTGCCATCCCCGTAGTTAAGAAGTGAATGATATTGGCAAAGTGTGCATCAGCCACCATAATGGAAAATAGCTGTGCATCGGGCAGTCCTTGTTCTAGGTTGGTCGGTTCTTCACCACTCTCGATTTGGAATAAGTGGTCTGGCCCAACATTTAGTTTCCCCAGCTTCACGATGATCTTAAAGCCATATTCTTGAAATAGAAGTAGCCATCAACAAATATTCCCCCCAACACAGGCTTATTCATTAGGTACTTCAAAGCTGAGTGATCCATGAACATCTTGAAGTGCCCTCCTAACAGATAATACTAGTATTTCTGCAGGGCGTATATATTAGCCAACCCCTCGCGCTCAGTAGTGGAGTAGTTATGCTCCACACTAGAATTTTTTCTATTGGAAAATGCAATTGGGTTGTCGATGTCCCCTTCCCCAGGCTGCATAAGAACAACTCCTAGGGCGATCCCTAAAGCATCTACATGGACATGGAAAACCTTCGCCTAGTCAGGAAATATGAGGATAGGTGTAGAGACCATCTTCTCCTTGAGTAACTCAAAACTCTTCTGACACTACGCATCCCAAAAAAATGAAATTTCCTTCTTTATCAACTTCTCCATGGGAGTCGTGATCAGTGCGTACCCTTGGATGAACTTCCTGTAGTAGCCTATGCGTCTGAGGATAGATCGCAACTATTTCTCAGCTGTGGTGACTACCAAGTTGATGATGACTGCTACCTTGGCGGGGTCAACCATAAGTCCCTGTCGAAAGAATATGTGGCCTAACAAGATCCCAAAAGGTATGAAAAATATGCACTTCTTAATATTCAGGGAAATTTGGTGCTTCCTACAGGCATCCGACATCATGCGCAGGTTCGAGACGTGATTCTTTACCAAACCAAATACTGTCCAATAATAAAAATATACCTCCAAGAACTTGTGGATGAACTCCTTGAATACTATAACCACCATTGTTATGAAACTAGCTCCAAAAATAGAAGAAAAGTGAGATCAACGCTTTAGAAATCAGCCACTTCGAGGGGGAAACATCCAATACATTACATAAATGAACAATTCTTGGATGATACAAATGACAAAAACCTCCTTCTATATATAGGAGTCAATGGGCCCACAATATAATCCTAGCTGACCTAACAATAACAATGTAAGGGCACAATAATAACAATATTGGGGTTACAGGGGTACAACAATAACAATAAGGGGGCTACACTAATAACAATAAGGGACTAAACTAGTAATATAGGGACCTAACATGCCCCTATCCTTCAAAAAAGCGTTGTCCTCAATGCTTGAGTAGCTCTGGGTGTTTCTGTATAAAATTCTCATCCTCCCATGTAGAATCTTCAGTGGGTAAGTTCTTCCACTTGATGAGATACTCTAAAATTGATCGATTTCGTAGCTATTGAGTTCTTGTTTCCGTGACAGCGTTAGGTTCTAATATTATTGTTCCTTCCTCATCAAGTTCTGGAAATATTGTTTGAACTGGAAGATTTTCACCTATAGCCTTCTTTAAGCATGAAACATGGAAAACTGGATGCACTCGCGAAGAAGCAAGAAGCTCCAATTTGTATGTTGTAGTACCAATATTTTGCAACACCTTGTAAGGACCATAGTACTTTGGCGATAGTTTATTATCCTTCTTAGCTTGCTTGAGGGATATTTTTTTATATGGTTGTAGCCATAAAAATACCCAATATCCTACATCAAAACTTCTCTCACTATGATGTTGATCTGCCTGTTGTTTCATTCGATTTTGTGCAAAATTTAGGTTATCCTTTAAGAGTTGGAGAACTTCTTGTTGATGCTCGATGTGATCTTCCACTTCTTGAACCTTAGAATTTTCTCTTAAAGATGATGTGATGGATGGTTGATGATATCCATAAAGTGCCATAAATGGGGTCATTTTTGCTGCATTATGGGAGGAAGTGTTATACCACCATTCAACAAGAGGTAACCACTTGACCTGTTGTGGTTGTTTATCATATACAAAACAACGAAGATATCCTTCCAAAAATTTGACCATCGGATTGAGGATGATAAGATGAGCTATGAGCTAATTGAGTACCCAAACAAGAAAATAACTCTGTCCAAAAATGTCCAGTAAAAATGGGATCTCTGTCGCTCACAATAACCTTTGGGTTTCCATGTAGCTTTTGAATAGTGTCCATAAATGTAGTAGCAACTGTACTTGCTTTAAATGGATGAGATAATGCACAAAAGTGTGCATACTTGGTAAGTCTATCAACTACTACCATGATGACACTCTTTCCTTCGGACTTAGGTAAACCTATGATAAAATCCATTGAAATATCCTCCCAACATTGACTTGGAATGGATAAAGGTTGTAGAAGACCTGGGGTCTTAATTGTCTCAACTTTATTTTACTGGAAAACTAAACATTCCGCCACAAAATTTTGAATATCAGATTTAAGGCCATCCCAAAAAAATTCTTTCTTCACCTCGTGGTAATTTAAAAAAAATCCTGAGTGTCCTCCTAAAGTAGAAGTGTGAAATTCCAAAAGAATCTTTTTTTTTAGCTGGGAGTTCTTACAAATATATAAGCGATCTTTGTACCATAAGGAATCATTTTTGCAAATAAATATATCATATGTACTAGGATCTTTCTGCAACTTTTGAATGAGTGTCCACACTTCCTCGTCCCTCTTCCATTCATCCCTTGCTTATCCAAGCTGGTTGGATAATAGAAATGGCACAAACCAATGCTTCCACCTCTTCATTCTTTCTTGAGAGTGCATTTGCAACAACATTTAGCTCCCATTTTTTGTATATTATTTCAAAGTCATAACCCAACATCTTTGTGACCCATTTTTATTGCTCTTCTGAAGATATTCTTTGTTCCAAAAAGTGTTTAAGACTATCATGATTAGTTTTTACCTTGAAGTGTCTTCCCATTAGGTAAGGTCGCCATTTCTTTAGTGCATGTAGTATTGCTAACATTTCCTTCTCATAAATAGCTTTCTATAAATACTTTCCTTTGATTGGACAAATTTCAAAAGAAATGGGTCTTCCTTCTTGCATTAAAATAACACCAATTCCATTTCATGAGGCATCACATTCCACAATAAAGGTTTTTGTGAAGTCTGGCGTAGCTAAGACCGATGCTTGGCATATTGTCTCTTTAAGATGGTAGACATAGTTGCTTAGGTTAGGTAAAACCATCTTGATAATGTTTTAGAAGGTGTATATTCTCCCATAATTCTTAAAAAACTTGCAATAATACCTTGTTAACTTGAGAAATCCTTGCAATTGATTTATGGTTGTGGGACTTTCCATTCCTTAATGGATTTAATTTTTTTAGGGGCTGCCTTAACACCCTCGTGAGATACAATATGACCCAAATATTCCACCTCTTGTAGTCCAAAGAAACATTTGGATGATTTTGCATATAATTGTTTCTCCTACAATAGTTTGAGCACCCTGTCAACATGTTGAACATGATCCTTCCAAAACCCATTTTAGATTAGTATATCATCAAAAAATACTAAAAGAAATTTTCTAAGGAAGGGTTTGAAAATGGAATTCATCAACCCTTGAAATTTAGAAGGTGCACTGGTAAGGCCAAAAATCATGACCAAAATTCCTGTAACCCTCAAGGAGTTTTGAAATGCTATTTTGAGTATCTTGGTCCTTCATTTCTTATTTGTTGATATCTGAATGAAGATCCAACATTCAAATAAATTTCTCCATATGAACCTTCTAAATAATTCATCAATCAGAGATAGGAAAATTTTTATTTAATGGATTCAGTTATTGAGCTCCCCATAATCCGGACACATGCACCATGATCCATCCTTCTTGTGCTTTTGATACTCTTGGAGGCGAGAGGAAGAACTTTTACTAGGTTGAATTATACCTTCCTCTAACATTTCTGCAATCATACGTTCAATTTCGCTCTTTTGGAAATAAGGATATCTATAAGGCCTGATGTTTGGAGGAACACTTCCTGGAATCAAATGAATAGCAAGATCATGATCACGAATAGGTGGGACTCCTTTTGGAGTTTAAAAAACCTTGGAATGATTGTCCAAGACTCTTTGGAGATCTATAGAAATAGATGATTTTGATGTTGGAACTTCTAGTGAGCATAATTGTGCAATTATGCCTTGTTGTTCTTTCTTTAGAAGCTTTTTCATGACATTAGAGCTTATTATCTTTCCCGGCTTCCTTGCAATACCCCAAATTCGACTTCCTTTTCTTCTGAAAAAATTTTCAAGAAAAGTTCTTGAAAATTAAAAGCTATAGTCCCCAAAGATTGTAACCATTGTACTCCTAGTACAACATCAACACCTCCCATAGGAATGGAAAGCATTGGAATATTCAATACATATTCCCCCATGGTTAGCTTGATATTATGGCATTTTCGAGAGAAATTTATAGTTCCTCCATTTGCAACCATCACTTGACATTCTGGTGTTGGGTATAGGAAACAATTCAATTCATTGGCTACCTTACAATGAATAAAATTATGGGTACTACCTGAATCAATCAACACTATTACCTTTTTCTTCTTGATATGTCCTTCTATCTTGAGAGTTTGAGGAGTGGTAATTTCTGCCAATGCATTACACGATATGGTCGGACTCATTTCTTCCTCTTCTAGGGTTGGTTCCTGGTGTATATCCTCTTCTTTTGAAGATTCTTGTTCATTTTCTTCTTCCTCTTCACAATCTATGTAAAATAATTTCTTCTCAGCACACTTATGACCTTTAGTGTATTTTCTATCACAACTGTAGCAAGGAACTTTTGATATTTTTTATTCCAATTGTTGTGGTGTCAAAATTATAGGTTGTGGAAGTCTAGGATTATCAACACTTCCATATTTATATATGTGAGTGGTAGGCTTCCTTGTTTCCATAATTTTACATTCAATTTTTCTTGCCAACCTGAATGCCTTTTCCAATGAATCAGGTTCCCAAATGCGAACTTCATGTTGGATGTTATCCTTTAAAGCACCCATGAAGACATAAATCCTGTGTTCCTCTGGACTATTAGTTACCCTCGTATTCAATTTTTGGAAGTCCTTAATGTGCTCCGCCACTAAACCATTTTGTTTGAAATTTATCAATTGGCTAAAGAAGGTGTTGCTTTTTGTATCCTCATAATGTGCTATCATTTCCTCTGTAAAAATTGACCAAGTGACAATTGTTTTACGGGAGCAAAGCCATTGATACCATACATATGTATTTTTTTCTAAATGTAAAGTTGCAATGCATAACTTTTGTGTGTTTTTCACATTATTGAGATCAAAATATTGCTCCATCTATAGTATCCATGTTACAAGATCCTTGCTATCAAAATTCCTCATATCCATCTTTCGAATATGGTGGTTCTTCCATCCAACATTAGATTTTATGAAATCACGATTAACATTTATTTCGTTCTCATCATGATTTTCCTCTACTATGTTTTCGCCATTAGGAAACATTTCTTGTATCAACTTTGCTAAACCTTTGATGTCTACTTTTATATCATTCTTCATGTTTTCCATTTTTTCATTGAGATTAGCTTCCATGTCATCCATCTTAGCTTCCATGCCCACTTCCATGCCTTCCATCTTAGATTCCAAAACATTCATCTTAGCTTCCACACCTTTCTTCAAACCATACATCTTACTTTCCATGCCTTTCTTCAAAACTTCCATTTCATTTTTTGTTGCTCTTTGCGATAGCGAAATTTGGTGCACTTGCTCTTGTAATTTTGATATCTCATGTTGTGTTTCTTCGTCTTCATGAGTCATAGTAGAGCCTTATGAAGGATTAATGGGTGTTGAATTATTTTTATGGGGCATTTTAGAACCCAATACTGATATCTATTCTTCAATATGCCCTTGGAATAAATTCAAACTATTTTTTTTTTCAAACGAGACTTATGTAATTTGAAAAAATACACACCTTTTTCTTGCTTTTGAGGAGCTCAATATTGAAATTGAATTATCTTTGTGATGTCAGATCTTCAATATCAGACCTTCAGCCCTTAAGTAGCCATCCGAATCATCTTTCAAATGCCACAGGTTTGACCTGATTCGGATTCTTCAAGACAAAGTTATGTCCAATCTTCGACGATGACCTAATTATGGATTGGTTCAGTAGAGCATACTTGTACGACTTTCCACGTGTCATTTTTTCCTCCTTCAGCTTTGAAATTGATATAATGAAAAAAAAATTCATTTACTTACAACCACTTTTTACATAATCTCAATCTGACGCTCAGAGAGAGAGAGTTATGATATTTTTCACACGGTCACCTCTTTGAGATGAAATTCGGGAGCCTAAAAAAATCCTAACTTCCATAGATCATATCTCCAAAAATATTCCGATCCAAGATTTGAAATTTTTACAAGAGGTTATTCGGGATTTCTGTTTCTCTCTGTGAAAATTTAAGCTTCTAAAACCTCATAGAAACATATTTATAGCGAAACTACCACGATGACTTGTTTAGGTTAAATTTAGGAGCCTACAAAAAGCCCTAACTTCCACAGATCATGTCTTCGAAAATATTGCAAACCAAGCTCTGAAATTTTATGAAGATGTTCCTCAGGATTTTGGCTTCGCACCCTAAATATTTTAGCTTATAAACCTTCATAGAAGGCAAGTTATAGCGAAAATTCCACGATGACCTATTTGGAGCAGCGAAACC
>JAXQQM020066875.1:0-67023 GCA_034641835.2 Pinus albicaulis
AATAATTGGGCTTATGGAGTCAACAAGTTTAGTAGTTCAGTAGTAAGTTCACTTGACATGGAACCTGAGACAAGTAAGAGTTTTTAGCAGAGGTAAATCACACAATAAAAATGAAATAACACAACCAATTCATCAGTAAAGGAAGTTAGAGAATACACCTATGAATTCTGAGTATTAAATATGAAAACCACTACAAATGGTACACATAGAAAGTATAGATCAAATAAGCACTAAAAACTCCATGAGAATCTCAGGTTGGTTAAGTAAAAGTCCTCTGTATTACTGAAAACACTCTTGTTACATAAAGCTGCAGTATTACCAAAAAAATCTCCAACCTTTGGAAAATTCGAATATATTCTCTTAAATAGACTTGTTACATGAGAGATGATTTGCCTCTAGGCTAGATTCATTGAATTTTTCCTAATGACACCTTGCATAACAAGAAAAAATGTGCTTTAATGAGAAAATGATAGCTACACTACAAAACATTCCTTTTCCTAATAAGACTCAAACTGTTCATTATTACATCAACTACCTTATCTCCTAAAACAATTACATATTTGACAACTATTAGTTCACATGTTCGAATAGGGTGTGATGGTACTCATCACTACATAACATCTTAATTAGCCTCCTCCAAATCTAGAAACAAACCCATTTTTAAGAAAAACTCGTCCTTATATTCAACGAATTGTTTGGCCGATGAGTTGTCTTCATTTCATAGTCTTCAAGTCTTGGATGATTGCTGAAATAGTGCTTTGACCCTTTGAATGTATCCACCTATCCAAAATGCCCAAAAACCTGCTCATAAAGCTTCAAAATAGCACGCTACAAAAGTATGACAATTTCGTAGCGTACTTCCGTAGCATTGCAAAAATTCCCTTTGCCATCAAAATTTCTGTCTCTTTCCTTTTGTATTGTCTTCATGATGCGTTAACACATCCTCCATGTGATTTCCTCCTCTTGGAAACTCCCCAAAGTGGTTTTTAATACAAAAATAAAGCTACATGTGGTTTCTTAGCGTTTTCCTAGCTTCAAGCCGAGGAAACGTTACAAAACTACTAAAAACTGTGTTTTTTTCCATATTTTTTTCTAGCTTCAAAAATATACTTTCTAAGTGTAAAAATTTTGTTTCTAACATGCCATTTACCTTGAAAAACATAAACCAGTTTCAAACTATGAGTCTTGAGGTGTTTCTTCCTCATTGATTATGAGTTGGGCTATTGGCTCCTCAACTACTGTAATTTTTACGCCTTTCTTCTCCAACTCCTCATGGATTAGTTCTAGCTGTTCCTAGAGGTCTTTAACCTGATCCTTCAACTTTTATGTTGGTAGATTTCAAATGAAAGTTCATTCTTCTATCATGTTTAACCTCTTTACTCAATGGAATAGTCCATTTGATTAACTGCTATGTGTTGTCTAGGGTCTTTGATATAGTGTCAACTTTCTCTTCCCAAACCTCTTTCATCTTTTCAAACTGAATATTATGGATATTATGTTTCCTTGCCTCCTTCTTCATGACAACTATTGCATGATTAGCCAACTTCAACTGTTCTTCAAGGAATTCAAACTCTGTTTTTTCCATTACTTTCTCTTTTCCTTTCTTTGGCTTGCTAACTGGATCTTTCTCTGCAGGTGATGAAAGATCAATAATGTCTTGTGGTGGTTGGATTGTGTCAGTAGGTGGATGTACCTATTTAATGCTCTCCAACATCTTTCTAGCATGCATTTTCATGGGCTCCTAGCCTGAAACATAAAACCTACATCTTCACCTTCAAACTCTATTTTCTTTGCAGATTTAGACTTCTTGAGTTTCTGTCCACCTTCATCTATATCCTCAGCCTAAAGTATAGGAGTCTCTTAAATATCGATGGCATGTAGTATGTCTTCTAAATTTCCTTTGGCCACTGTTTTGTCCTCTAAAGCCACTGTATGACTCCTTGTAATCATTTTTCTTCCTTGTTTACTCATAGCTTGTTCTTGCTTTGCAGGTTTGATCACTTTTGATTTTTGTTTTGTAGGTGGGATAGTGGGTGTATCAAAACTTTACAATTTCTCTATTTCCATCATGATTGGTTCACTTTGCTCTACTCTTTCTGTTTCACTTTTTTCTTCCACTAAAGGTGATGGGATACCTCTAGGTTTAGGAGTTCATATAGGGGTAAGGGTATCCTTTCAAAACCACTGACAAATAGGAAAGAAGACCAATATCTGCCTAGTCTTTAAAGCTCATATAAAACTAGAATTTTTATTAAACCATGATGAAAAAATGAGGTTTCACTTCCTTAATATTTTTCTTGGACCTTATCTACCATTTTTGCTAAACTTCTATGTAAATAGAAAGGTAGATCAAGAGATATCTTACTAGAAAAGTGTAGGAGAAGCTTGAAATGGTAAGAATATACTTTATGGTATCTCCCTTAACAAGTGAAATATTTCTCGATGATAAGAAGCAATTTTGAGTAATTATCCTTCATGCGGCTCCTTGGAATGGCATTTGTAAGGTCCATTTCACTGTTTTTTGGCTTGATAAACTCTTTGCACTCCTTCGTGTTGAATTTGAACCCTTTGAACTATTTCTCTTGTCCCCTTGGAATCCCTGTTTCTCCTGCAATGACCTCTGATGTAATGTTGAGATTCAACATCCCCACTTTAGTATTTGTTCCACTAAAATTTAGAGCAAATTATTTGGAAACTTGTACATGGCAGCCTTGTAATATTTCACAAAAATGTAAACATCCCGTCCTTTTGAAGACTTCTACAGTTGTTGGGTCTTCATTGATCAAGTTCATATCTAATGGCTCATGTCTAAGACATTGGTCACCCTTATATGACTTTCTTTTTGTAGCCATAGTTTTTTAGTGTCTTCTCTGCCTCACTTGATAGCTCTCTCCCTCACATGATATTTTTCTTCCTCACTTGATCACTAATATCTGTAGACCTTTGAAAATACCAGCCACAACTTTGGCTTAATGAAAAACTTCTCTAGAGCTCAAAATCACGCAAAGAAGGAAAGAAGAATGAGAAATGACTTAATTTGGAAAGATTTTGAAGTTCGATGCCTACAAATAACACAATGATGTTTCATACATGCTTAAAATGGTGATGATGATGATTCATATTTACCCTAACTGAATCGAATGGAATCTAAATTATCCTTTTCAAATGATTTTCTAACACCTAACAGCGAATTTGACATGACAGACAGGAAACCTCACTTTCATAGCATTCCTAGTGTATTTCTGGTTGTTTTCGCTACAAAAGGATCAGCCGTTTCATAGAAAAAAGTGAAATTTCTCAGTGCATTTCACTACAAAACTGTAGTTTCTTGGATAAAATGACCGTTTCGGTGTTAAAACCCTGGGAAATGAAAACTATAAGAAAATTATGAGTGATGTGACATGAGGTGATTTGAAAGAGAGTTGGTTTAGACCTTAAGGTAAGCTTAATAAGAAAAAATAAAAATTTTCGTTGACCAAGTAATGAAAAATGAATCCTATAACCCTACTGTTGACACATGAACCTATATGACTTTTTCAAATGATTCTTCATTTTTTCTAAGTGATAATAGGTCACATTGGGAAGGCTCAACGTAGACATAACAGGCACCAAAAAGACTCCAAAGGGGGGAGCGAGAAACGATATTTGACTGGAGGGGTAATGGCCTGACAGAATGGCTCCCAATTGGTTAAGGCTAGGTGGAACCCTTCCTAGTTGAAAAGGAGTGGAAGAGACACTAGCAGAAGAGGAAATCCCTTGAAAGGAAGGCCCTGCAGGCTCTGTCGAGTGACCACTAGCAGTTTGCGGAGGCGTAGGATGTTGGGTGGTTGAATCGAACCACTTATGGCTCATCTGAGACAATTGCATCATGAAAACATTCGATGAGATGGGATCTATGACAAGAGGGGAGGGACTAGAGAAAGCACCAAGCAAGGTGGAATCTTTATAGACTCCAAGTGAAACACTCGTAAGAGTTGTGGCTGCTTGTTTATCATCCACTGAAGATATGATAGAATCGGGGGAGATTTGAGACTTCGATTTGTAATATGTTAAATGATCAATGGTAAGCATATTTTCATTTTGAGGAAAGCACATCTTATGGTGAACCGCAAATGAAACAAGAGACATGACATAGGTGTAGCCGCCAATTTCTAGAATGAATTCTTAACGCAAGTGTACAAAAAGATATCACTTTAGTTTCACATGAAAAACAACCCTAACAACAAATATGGATGTCTAACTTCTTATATATGCAATAGAGTGTTGAAATAAATGTAAAAAAAAAACCAGATATATTCAAATAAAGAAACTAAACAATAAAATAAAATAAGAGTTTCTCCAAAATATCTAATGAAAAAGACAAGAATTATAATTTTTTTTTAGTATTATATTAACACCTGGGAAGGGAACTAAAAATGATGTTACTATTCCCCCTCAATGGGATGGGTTCTTGGTTGTCCTCAAATGCTTTAGCTTGAGAGTTTCTCTCTCAATGGTGTAGAATACCCAAGACATGTAGAACTCAAAGGGAGTTCAATAAGAAAAAAGAAAATAAAAGTAATCAAAGTATGACAATGATCAGAGGATCAAATTCCGACCATGATAAAAGGATCAAAGGTAAGAAGTGAATGGAAAACCCTCCTATTTATAACAAAATATTGAGTTATCCTTGATAATGGTGCATAATAAAATATTATTAACCAAGATCTAGATCTAACTGTTTTGAATATTTTATTATATATTTTTGGAGGGAAAAGAAATTTAAATTGGTTAAATCCCTTTATTTAGAAATAATAAACAAATAAAATATTTATTTGTCATTTCAAGGATGGGATCAAGGAATAATTTAACAAATAATGATTTATTTTATTATTTCTAAATGATTTAGTCAAATTTAACAAGGAATATTAATTAAATAATGATTTAATTAATTATTCCTATTCAAAATATTGTCATTGATGGCAAAGGAGGCAGCAAAGACAGAGACAGGCAATGGAGGTAGCAAATAAGCAAACGAAGGAAGCAAAGGAGATAGGCAGAGGCAGAGGAAGCGAATATAGAGGTAGAACCGTTATCAGAGGCAGAGGCTGAGGCAGAGCCTTTATCACAGCAGTAGAGGCAGAGGCAGAGAGACAGAAGCAGCAGAGGCAGAGACACAGCTGTTATTCCGAGAATCGCTACCCCAGCTGGAGGATATATATAAAATTACGAGAATCTCCCAAGCTGGCGAATATATATATATATGTACCTTAATTCCGAGATTTACCCAGCCAGCCGTTATATATATATATATATAATAAATTCCAAGAATCACCTACCCCACAGGAACATACACTAAAGATTGGAGCAGCAAAGTATATATATATATATATATATATCTCATTCGTAACCAACCCAAGCGATAATGTAATGCATATATAATATAAATCTCATTCTTGGAATCATAACCCAAGTGGCAATGTAATGCATATATAATATAAATCTCATTCCGGGAATCGTATACTCCAGCAGCAAAGTATATATTGTGCTTTATATACAAAGGAATAAAGCATATATATATATATATATATGTATAGCCATATGTAGTGCGAGATTCATAGAGCCAAAGTACCATAAGGCAGGACCCTCATCAATCGCATCGGAAAAAGTTGGCAGTGGATCACATCCAACCAAAATTTGCAATTGCGATTGAAGCCCGGACCCGATGGGCTTATAAACCATGAGTAACAAGTATTTGAAGTTCGGCATAATTGCATCGGAATAGTCTAATCGCATCGGATAATATAAAGGGATCAGAATGTCACAACAGAAAGTTGCGATTGCGATCAATCACATCGGAACAATCGCAAAAGTATCAATCGCATCGGAGCAAGGCAGCTTGCGATTGGCAATACCGGACGTGATAGTAATATAAAATCCGCCTTATAAAACATGGTCAGGTCCACATATCAATTGCAATCGGAAATTTGTGGAGCATATCAATGGCATCGCATCAGGTCAATCACATCAGATCAATCAGAATCAAAAATCGCTAGAGGAGTAGTATATCGCATCGGAAAATGTGTCAGGTGGGCCTAAAAGGTTTTTTATGTTGAAACAGGTTTTATTATATGGAAGTGGCATTTTATATGTTAAAAATTTATATAAATTTTCCGAGAATTGAATCTATGAGATATATATGTATATATATAAAAGGCGCTGTTATAAAACGCTGTAGCGATTGTATTGAAATATGCCGCATGGTCTGTGGACCCATGGGCCTCGGCTTAAGGTGGAGGGCGATTATTAATAATTGCGATGTATGTATGTTCTGCTTACGGAACTTTCCACATCAACAAGACACTTACTATTGAAAAGCATTGGAATATGCCCAGATTTAAAGGCAGCAGTTACACCACAGTAGAGGACAGACACAGTCAAAGAAAATACAAATGCGCAGCAAGCCAAAATACTGAATGAGTGAGCTGGAGTTCTCATTGTAATTTGAATGTAAATATTTTTAATTGATTTATATTGTTGTGATGCATTGGCAAGTCTCCGGAGGAAAAACAAAGCTCCCACTGTAATTTTGAAATTAATGAATGTTGTTATATTTTTGAATGAGCAAGTGAAAGAAATGAAAAGCCAGAAAGCAAAGAGGCATGGCTGTCCATTCCAAATTCATTGAGGAATGCTAACAGTCACAAGAAAATCCTTATAAATAATATCATCTTGATATGAAAAATGAGGTTAGAGAGAGTAAATCTAGAGAAGGCAGAATATAGAAGTGTGAGGTAGAAAAGATTAAGAAAAGAAGAGCAGAAAGAGAAGCTACAGAACAGAGCTGATATCTGAGGTAAATCAACAAACATTCAGTTTGATAAATTGAGGAACTTGGAGCTTCCCTATCAAGTTGTGTACTTTTGATACCGCGCTGTAGTGGCCGATCGAGGTTGAGCTCGTAGGTTGGTGCTCAGGGGAGAAAATTGAAGGAGCATGGTGCTTGATTTTGAGAGGTAGCTTGTAGAATTGAGGTAGGAGCCTCCTGTAGGTTGGTGCCTGCAGAAAAATAGTGGTGAGAGGGAGTTGGAGCTTGCCTTTGCATCACAACAATAATAAGATGTGGTTTTCTCCCTTTATGGTTTTCCACTTACATCTATTGTCTCTATGTGTGTTTCTTATGTGTTGATGTAATTCTTTCAATTTGCTTAATTGTTTGTTGCTCTCAACATAAGTATGGTGTTACATTAATTTAATATTAGCTGCAACATTTTAAGACTATTCACATAGTAAGCTGTAAATAAGTTTGGTGAAAATTTTAAAAGGCTTATGTGTGTATTAAACTGATTCACACCCCCCCCCTCTCGGTTTAATTAAAGATTCAATAATTGGTATTAGAGCAGGTTCCTTTGTACAAGTCTAACAACTAAAAGGAGATCCTAGGTTCCCAAGATGGCTAGTAAAGAACGACGCTCAACCAATAAAACCCCTTTCTTCACTGGTGAAAATTATGCTTTCTGGAAAATTAGAATGAGGACATACATAATGTCTCTAGGAATAGAAGTATGGGCTGCTGTGCAATTAGGATATTCCCCAAAGGCAACTGACACAGAGAAATAAACAAAACAAGATTTTGTGGCTAACGCAAAAGCCATGAACGCCATCCTGAATGGATTGTGTGAAGCAGAGTTTATCAAAGTAATGCACAAAGACACTACCAAAGAAATGTGGGATACTCTGGAGAACATCCATGAGGGGGACAAGAAAGTAAAGACTGCCAAACTTCAAGTTTATAGAGCCCAGTTTGAGAACTTAAAAATGAATGATGATGAAGACATTGCCAGTTTATTCCTAAAAGTTGCAAAAATTGTTAACAATATGAAAGCTCTTGGAGAAACCATGCCAGAAAGTATAATTGTGCAAAATATTCTAAGATCTCTTCCATCCAGGTTTAATCCCAAGGTGTTTGCAATAGAAGAAATAGCTAATTGGGAGACCTTGACCATGAACCAGCTACTTGGAAATCTAATAGCATATGAGATGAGGCTCCCACGGAAGAAGCCAAGTACAAGGGAGGCAGCCTTTAAAATAGAAAAGAAGAAAGAAGAAGAGGGAGACATATGCTCTTGCTCGGATGAAGAAGAGGCAAAATTTGTCAAGAAATTGGATAGAGGCTCAGGTAAATACAAAGGTAAACTTCCTTTCAAATTCTTTAACTGTGGAAGAGTTGGACACTATGCTGCTAAGTGTCCTCACAAGAAAGTAAGGAATCAACCTCAAGAGATAGAGAGAAATAAATCAAAGAACTGGCAGAAAGGAAAGAAGTTCAGCAGAAAATCCTTCTATGCTCAACAACACAACAATACATCTGAAGATTCAGATGAACCCTCAAGTGAAGAAGGAACCTCCGAATTCTTATTGATGGCCATAGAAGAACTTGAAGGAATCCTGCTAGAAGATGAAGAAGAAGAAGGGGAAGTCGACCTTGAGGGGGAGCTAAGAAGTGCTCTGGAGGAGATTGATAGACTCAAACTGAAGTGCAGAAAACAAAAGGACATTCTTCTCAAGTATGTAAGAGAAGAACAAAACTCAGAAGTCCTCATGCAGCTGAAGGTAGAGCTTGTAGAAGCCAAGAAGATAGAAGACATGTTACTTCAGCAAATCAAGGATAAAACCCGAGAACAAGAGAAGCTGGAAGAAGAAGTAGTATGTCTCAAGAAGAAACTAGAAAATGCTCAAAGGAAAGTGGTTATAAACTCTTCTCAAACAACAAGCTCTAGTAAGTTGAATGAAATTATCGTTGCTCAAAGATCCCCTATGATAAAAACTGGAATATGCTATGAAGGAGAATCAAGTAAAGGCAAAGAAAAGGTTGACAGAGAGATTATTTTTGTAAAATCAAATAAGAATGATGAAGCAGCTCAAAAAATTCCTACAAAAGAAGAAACCTGTAATAAGGAAGACAGAGATCAGAAGAAACCACTAGTAGCAAAGAATATAATAAATACTAAGACCCCTGAGTATGTAAAATTTGGAAACCATCAAAGGAGATTCTTCCCTCCAATGAATAATGCCACCTGTTATGTCTGCCACAAGCTGGGACACATTGCTGCATATTGTCATGCAAGGAGGAGTAATTCAAACCAGCAAAAGATGCAAACATCGAAGAGACAACCTTACATCAGGTATGCAAATAGTTTCTATGGTTACTGTTTTTATTGTAAGGAATTTGGCCATAAAATCATTGAGTGTAGAAAGTATGGACAAATATTGATGTTTAACACCTCAAGAAGGTTTATGAATCAAATAAATTCTGTTCATACTCATAATTCTACAAAAATTATGATCAAATGTTGTGTATGCAATCAAGTTGGACATATACCTTCCAAATGTCCTCTAAGAAGATGTAGTTCATCACCTCACAAAAGATACAAAACAAAAGGGTGCCTCTAGTGGATAAAGAAGGTGAATAAGTGTGACCTGGCTCTAACTACTCAAGATCTGAAAAGCCAATGGTATTTGGACAGTGGATGCTCTAAACACATGACAGGAGACAAAAGTAAGTTTATAACTCTTGATGAAAAGAAATCTGGAAATGTTACTTTTGGCAATGATAAGTTAGGAAAGATCAAAGGAAAAGGCTCAGTCAGCATAGAAAATGGCAGAGGAAAGGCCCAAGATGTACTATTTGTAGATGGGCTGAAAGAAAATTTACTAAGTGTCAGTCAGATGTGTGACAAAGGCTGTGAAGTTATTTTTAGAGCACAAGATTGTGAAGTCAGATCAAGCACCACAGGTAAGACTATGCTCAAAGGAGTTCGAATAGAAAGCAATGTTTACATTGTGAAAGAGGAAGATGAAGCACGTCATCTTAGCAAACTAGAAGAGTCATGGTTATGGCATAAAAGTTTGGGACATCTTAGGTTCGATCACATCGTCAGACTAAGTAAGAAGAAATTTGTCAAAGACATGCCAAAAATAAAGCGACCTTCTAATACCATATGCAAATCATGTCAATTAGGCAAACAGACTCGCACATACTTCAAGGCCAAAGAGGAGTTATCAACAAGAAGACCACCCCAGCTTGTGCACATGGATCTGTGTGGACCTACAATAACTAAAACACCAAGTGGTGAATCCTACTTCATACTGATAATAGATGATTTCTCCAGAATGACATGGGTTGCTTTTCTCAAGAATAAATCGGAAGCTCTGGACAAATTCAAAATATTTAAAGAGTTAGCATAAAATCAGACAGGATGCAAGATGAAATGCATCAGATCAGACAGAGGAGGTGAATTCACTAATTATGACTTTGTAGACCTATGCAATGAACATGGCATAAAACAACAATTTACTATTGCAGGGACACCTCAGCAGAATGAAGTAGCAGAGAGACAAAACATATCTATTCAACAAATTTCCAGAGCCATGATGCAAGAGAATAATATTCCTCAAACCTTCTGGGCAGAAGTGGTACACACAGTAGTACATATCCTTAATAAAGCTCACTTAAGGCCAAGCAGTGACAAGACTCCCTATGAACTATGGCATGGAAAGCCAGCTTCAATCAAACATTTCAGAATCTTTGGAAGCAAGTGTTACATAAAGAATAATGATGAAAATATTGGAAAATTTGATGCAAGAGTAGATGAAGGGATATTTCTAGGATATGCATCCAAAAGTAAAGGGTACAGGTGCTACAACAAGACTCTTCGAAAAATAGTAGAAAGCATTGATGTGAGATTTGATGAAGAACTTCCAAACAATATAAGAGATACAGACTGCTGCAGTCCATCAGACAACCATGAAGAAGAAAACCAAGATGATGAGGAAACAAGCAAGACAAGAGAAGATATAGAGCTGAGTTCTAAAGCTCCCTCAAGATATACTCAAAAGAACCATCCTGAAGATCAGATCATTGGAGACAAGAGAGTAGGGGTCCAAACAAGAAGGCAGCTAATAGAACAAACTGAAGAGGTATACATAGCCATGTTGTCACAAATAGAGCCAAATAAATTTGAAGATGCCAGCAAGGACAAGTCTTGGGTAAATGATATGAATGAAGAATTGGACCAAATTGAGAAAAACAATACCTGGGAATTAGTTCCTAGACCCATTGAGAAAAATGTCATAGGCTCAAAATGGGTATTCAAAAACAAAATGAATGAGCAAGGACAAGTAATCAGAAATAAAGCCAGACTGGTCTGCAAAGGCTATTCACAAATCGAAGGACTTGATTACGATGAAACATTTTCCCCTGTAGCCATAATGGAAGCCATCAGAATGTTTCTGGCCTTTGCTTGCTACCAAAACTTCAAAGTATATCAAATGGATGTGAAATCTGCATTTTTGAATGGAGATCTAGAAGAAGAAGTCTACATGGAACAACCAGAAGGTTTCTCTTTAACAGACAAAGAAGACTATGTGTGCAGATTGAAGAAGGCTCTATATGGACTGAAACAGGCTCCTCGTGCTTGGTACTCAAGACTAGATAAATATTTGCAAAAACAAGGCTTTAAGAGAGGTGGAGTAGACATCAATCTATACATAAAAGCCCATGAAAATGAACTCCTGATTGTTGTAGTATATGATGATGACATTATGTTAGGAAGCAACAGAGATGAACTTGCAAAAGGGTTTGCTGAGGAGATGAAATCAGAGTTTGAGATGTCCATGATTGGAGAACTCAGTTTCTACTTAGGACTTCAAATTCAACAAAAGAACACAGGCACATTCATCTCTCAAGAAAAATACTTAAAAGAAATGCTGAAAAAATTCAAAATGGAGGACTGCAAACCTGTGACAACTCCCATGATCATGGGATGCAAGTTGTGTGCTGATGATGGGTCTACAGATATAGATCAAAAACTATACAAATCCATGATAGGAAGTCTGTTGTATATGACAGCATCAAGACCAGACATCATGCTAGCAGTAGGACTAGTGGTTATATATCAAGCAACACCTAAACAAAATCGCCTTCTTGCAGTGAAAAGAATATTCAGATATCTACAAGGAATAGCTCAGTATGGACTTTGGTATCCTAAGGGAAAAAGCTTCACCTTAACAGCCTACACAGATGCATATTGGGCCAGTTGTATGGATGACAGGAAAAGCACAAGTGAAGGTGCTTTCTATCTAGGAGAAAGTCTGGTGGCATGGTTAAGCAAGAAGCAAACATCTATCTCCCTGTCTACAGCAGAAGCAGAATATGTAGCAGCAGCAACATGTTATACACAAGTCATGTGGATGAAGCAAACTCTTCAAGACATGAAGGTAAGCATTGATGAACCTATCTCAATTAAATGTGATAATACATGTGCTATAAGTATATCTAAAAATCCTGTGCTTCACTCAAAAAATAAACATATCCCAATCAAGTATCATTTCCTCCGAGAACAAGTGGCTCAGAAGATAGTAAAACTGGAGTATGTACCAAAAAAATAATAGAAAACAGATATATTTACCAAACCACTTGCTAGAGAGCCATTTGAATATTTGAGAGACAGACTAGGGGTAGTATCTGTAGATGCTACTCTCTGATATGAAGAGAAAGCACAGTTTCAGGGGGAGAATAGAAACGAAAATATCATTCTCAGGGGGAGATCAACCAGCAAGGGAAGCATGAAAATAGGTCCTCAGGATCAAAAGGATTATGGCAATAATACATTCAACATAAAAGAATCAATAAAAAGGCAAAAGGGCCAGTGGTGCAGCAGAAGAGTGGTGAAACCGACGTGAAACGAACACGCAACCTTTTGATCTAGAGTGAGAATAACAGAATCAATAAAAAGGCAAAAGGGTCAGTTGCGCAGCAGAAGAGTGGTGAACCCGAAGTGAACAGAACATGGAAGAATAGTGAACCCGACGTGTATCTAATCCAAATTCTAGAGCAGCAGCGTACAAATTCAGGAAATTTCAGAGAGAGGAAATGCTTGAAATGTTGAAAAAGGATAAAAACACAGCATAAAAGAATAGAAGCTTCACTAAGAATTCGAACCCCTTGCCATTGATGTCAAAGGGGGAGGAAGAGCAAGAAACAGTAAGAATAGCAAGCAATAGGAGAAAGAATCCTAACAGGCAAACAGAGGAAGTGCATTTCCATCAATGCCAAAGGGGGAGACTATTGGAAATATTGTCATTGATGCCAAAGGAGGCAACAAAGATAGAGGCAGGCAATGGAGGCAGCAAAGAAGCAAACAAAGGAAGCAAAGGAGACAGGTAGAGGCAGATGAAGTGAATATAGAGGCAGAACCATTATCAGAGGCAGAGGCAGAGGTAGAGCTGTTATCATAGCAGTAGAGGTAGAGGCAGAGCGACAGAAGCAGTAGAGGCAGAGACATAGCTGTTATTTCGAGAATCGCTACCCCAAATTACAGGAGATATATAAAATTTCAGAATCTCCCAAGCCGACGGGATATATATATATATATATATATATATATATGTACCTTAATTCCGAGAATTACCCAGTCGGGCGTTATATATATATATATATATAAATAAATTCCGAGAATCGCCTACCCCACTGGAAGATACACTAAATATTGGAGCAGCAAAGTATATATATATATATATATAGCCATATGTAGCGCGAGATTCAAAGAGCCAAAGTACCATAAGGCAGGACCCTCATCAATCGCATCGGAAAAAGTTGGCAGCAGATCACATCCAGCCAAAACTTGCAATTGTGATTGAAGCCTGGACCCGATGGGCTTATAAACCATGAGTAACAAGTATTTGAAGTCCGGCATAATCACATCGGAGAATATAAAGGGATCAGAACGTCACAACAGAAATTTGCGATTGCGATCAATCGCATCGGAACAATCGCAAAAGTATCAATCGCATCGGAGCAAGGCAGCTTGCGATTGTGATTGGCAATACTGGACGCGATAGTCATATAAACTCCGGCTTATAAAACATGGTCGGGTCCGCATATCAATCGAAATCGGAAATTTGTGGAGTGTATCAATTGCATCGCATCAGGTCAATCACATCAGATCAATCGGAATCGGAAATCGCTGGAGGAGTAGTATATCGCATCGGAAAACGTGTTAGGTGGGCCCGAAAGGTTTTTTATGTTGAAACAGGTTTTATTATGTGAAAGTGGCAATTTATATGTTAAAAATTTATATAAATTCGCTGAGAATTGAATCTACGAGATATATGTATATATATAAAAGGCGCTGTTATAAAATGTTGTAGCGATTGTATTGAAATATGCTGCGTGGTCTGTGGACCCACGGGCCTCGGCTTAAGGTGGAGGGTGATTATTAATAATTGCGATGTATGTATGTTCCGCTTGCGGAACTTTATACATCAACAAGACACTTACTGTTGAAAAGCATTGGAATATGCCCAGATTTAAAGGCAGCAGTTACACCACAGCAGAGGACAGAAAAGAAAACAGAACTGAAAAGAGATAAAACACAGTCATAGAAAAGACAGACACAGTCAAAGAAAATACAAATGCACAGCGAGCCAAAAGACTGAATGAGTGAGCTGGAGTTCTCATTGTAATTTTAATGTAAATATTTTTAATTGATTTATATTGTTGTGATGCATTGGCAAGTCTCCGGAGGAAAAAAAAAAGCTCCCACTGTAATATTGAAATCAATGCATGTTGTTATATTTTCTGAATGAGCAAGTGAAATAAATGAAAAGGCAGAAAGTGAAGAGGCATGGCTGTCCATTCCAAATTCATTGAGGAATTCTAATAGTCACAAGAAAATCCTTTTAAATAATATCATATTGATATGCAAAATGAAAAAAAAAGAAAAGAGAGAGAGTAAATCTAGAGAAGGCAGAATATAGAAGTGTGAGGCAGAGAAGATTAAGAAAAGAAGAGCATAAAGAGAAGCTATAGAACAGAGTTGATATCTGAGGTAGATCAACAAACATTCAGTTTGATAAATTGAGGAAGTTGGAGCTTCCCTATCAAGTTGCAACTTGATAGCTGTCAGTTGTAGCTGACTGAGGTTGGAGCCTCCTGTAGGTTGGTGCCTGTAGAAAATTGAAGGGATTTGGTGCTTCCTTACAAGTTGTAGCTTGCAGAAATGAGGTAGGAGCCTCCTGTAGGTTGGTACCTACAGAAAAATAGTGGTGAGAGGGATTTGGAGCTTGCCTTTGCATCACAACAATAATAAGATGTGGTTTTCTCCCTTTATGGGTTTCCACTTACATCCGCTGTCTCTATGTGTGTTTCTTATGTGTTGATGTGATTCTTTCAATATGCTTAATTGTTTGCTGCTCTCAACATAAGTATGGTGTCACATTAATTTAATATTAGCTGCAACATTTTAAGACTGTTCACATAGTAAGTGATACGGAGCATCTAACCCTTTTCTTAATTAAAGAAGAATCCAAGTGGAGCGATGAATATGTGGACAGTCAAGCTGGAAAACAGGAGGAAAATCTGCTCAAAAATAGATTTAATGAGGATTTGACGGATATATTATCTGCGTGCATGCATTATGGAGCTTTCGTTTGAGGAAAATAAGGATCGGATCTTATCGATCCTTCCGATCTAACATTCTTATGTATATAAGACAGAGATTTGAGAGCGTGATATATATCTAGAGAAATAGATAGGCGTTGTGTGTGAACAGAATGTAATCGACAACGATCCTGCTCTAAGGCTGGAATGCCTTAGCTTGTACTGTTCTGTATAATATATATAAAAGTGTGTTCAAGCGGTGTGTATTCCAGGGTGTATTTTATAAATAAGTTAAGTCCCGTATTGTGAGTTTGTTGATCGACATCGATCACTTAAAAGATCGATGGCATTCTAAATTATCGTTTAGCTGTTCGTGAGGATTGATGCGTTTGTTGGATTTGTAATTGGGAATTCAATTTTGCGCCTTAACTGATTCAATATATATAGAGGTCGAACTGTTTGTTTACAGGTTTTATTGTTTTAAAAAAAAGAGTATACAGGTCGGAGGATTGGTAGTCAAAGGCTACAGAAGGCGATATTGAATTATAGCGATTTCTGATTTCTGATCGGAATCGCATCAGAAACGTGAAGAGTCTAAAGATGGAAGCACATTGAAATTGCGATCTCCGATCGCCAATTGTTTGCATCGAAGCTGTGGTAAGTGGATCGGATCGGAGAAATGGAGATTTGCCTTGAATCGGAGTTGTGTGGAGTGTGATCGCCGATATTTATAGAGGCGATGGTATATATTTTGAGACCTGTATAAAGTGGATTGGAACAAAATTTATATAATACTCCCGTGTGTTTGTATGGTATGAGGGTTTTAAACCTTGATGCCTATATTTCAATGATTGCAATGGTTACTTAGTCCAATAAAAGGGATGGCTTGATATTTAATGAAGATCCACGATTGTGGTTTTTAAAAGGTTTAAAAGTTTAAAACACTTCCGATAAGGCTTAATGGGCCATAACCCACAGGCCCAGGTTCGATAATTTCTACATGAAAAGGGATTTTGGGCTTACCCAAGATTTCTTTTCATCGGTAAACTATAAATAATTTTGGTGAAAATTAAAAGGCTTATGTATGTATTAAGCGCCCCCCTTCTCGGTTTAATTAAAGGTTCAACCTCTCTAGGTTTTCATGTTCTTCACTAGCCTCCAGGTCCACTAAGTCAAAATCATGCTCTTCCTCATGCATATATGTCTCCTGCTATGAATGTAATCCCTACTCCAATGATGTGGGCTTGGCCCCTTCCTCAATTTGAGGAGAAAAAAAAAGCATTCTACCTATCTGATACCTCAATATTCCTCCTCACTGAAATAGTGCTAGGTGAGCCAACCTCTCTATGTCTAGAAGGTGTTGATGGTGTTGATGGTGGTGATGGAGAACTAGGGCTAGTAGGTTGGCTACTTGAAGAAAAAAAGACACATGCCTACATGAAAGTGTCCCAAGTGATGTTATTATGGTCAAGTTGGTAAAAAAATGATCTTGATCAGGGCATGGTGGAAGATGCTTCTTTGAAGACTACCCTGCTTATGTTGGACCTTTTCTGCCATCTTTTCCAAACTTCTATAGAGGTAATAGGGAAAATTGAGTGGATTTACCCCTGTGTAATGCATAAAAATTCTAACATGATACCCATATAGTCTAGAAAATATTCCCTCACAGGAGAATTTCTTCATGATGATGTTCATAAGTGGTGTGTACTTCTTAAGGAGGTGCCCAACATTCAAAATCTTCTTCACTTGTTGTTGGTGATGTCTTCTAAGATAGGGATGATAGTTTTGAAGGGATATATCTTCGTTATTTAACCATTTTTCACCATGATTAGGCATACTCATGGCCTCATATACTATATCAGTTGATACAGTGAAATCAACCACTGCAATTATTACTTTGTCCATTTTGAGTTGAGTGGCACATAATTTGGTCAATGTGGTATTGTATTAGACATTCTCAACTAGTTGAAAAAAAGGAAGTCACCCTACTTCTTGAAAAACATTCTTGGATAGAGTTTTAGACATAATTTCAATGGTGTTTAGGGGATCATGTCTTATCACCTGATCCCCATTGTTATAAGATCTCTTATCCTCCATTAGGTTGATTGCAAGGGGTGAAACCCTAGTATGTTAAAACATGGGAAGGGGAAAAGGGATAGGATGAGGGAGTTAGGGAAGGGAGATGGGTGTAGGAAAATTTAGGGAGATGGGTAGGGGTTTTAGGCAGGTGTAGGAAGTGAAAGGAGTGAGGGGATTGGGCTAGGAAATTTAAACATAGTTCTAGCTAAGAAAACTACCCAAAATGGAAGAATTCAGCTAGGGTTTAGGGTTTGGGACTTAGGAATGGGGAATGAAGGGGTATGAAAGCTGTGGTAGATGATTTTGAGTGTGATGGAGGTAAAAAATTCTAGGAGAGATTCAATTTTCCTTGAAAACTTTGAAAAATATGGCTAGTCACTAAAACACATCATGGAGGTCAATGGAGGTTTTACACACTAAAACCATGAGATTGAGCTACAAGGAGGGGTTTTCTCAGGTGATAATTACTTTTCCATAGATTATTGACACATTAAAACCTTCAGAAGCCTTCAGGAGTTTATTTTATGTCTCCAGGAGAGAAAACACAGTCTCGTGAGGAAATCTTAGTGTGGAGGTTAGAAAGCTCAACGTGGTTGCTCTGGCACCAAATTTTTGAGTGTTTTTGTCTTGAACTTGATGAATTTTCACTTGGTTATGGATGAGAGATCTTCTAGGATGAGTTGAATGAAAAAATGAGTTGAATTGGTCTTTTTATAGCTTGTATTGGTCACTTTTGTTTATGGTAGTGGGATGGCCCACTACATGCCCTTTCACTTTGCTTTGTAAAATTGTAATGTTGACACTTTGTATGCATATTTTGCAACATGATGAATTTATTACATACAAAAGAATCAATTACATTTGAAATCAAAGTTTATTGAACCAAATTTACGTAATACCACTTCTCTATTGCTGGATTTTATGGATGGAATGACAGATTTGGTGACCTTGAAACCCTAATGACCTAAGGGAGACATTGAACTGAATGAAATCATGATGATGACGACTGTAATGATAATGATGTCCTTTTAGTGATGGTACACTCAGTTTAGTGATGACAAGGACCAACATGTAAAATTTTGAAAGGAGTGGAAATAGTCCTAGACCTACTACCCAATGACCAAATTTTTACTTGAAGACCTAATGAAATGACAAAAATTTGACTGTGAGACCCTAAAAAAACATGATAAGAGTCCATTTGATCACTACTAACAATATGTATAGACTGGCACTATCATTAGCTCCAGTTGGGGATGGCATCTCCTTAGAGGTGTCAAGAAGTCCACAGACCAAGTAGCCTAACCATTGGGCATGGAGTCAAAATCAAAAGACGAGACTAAATAATGAAAGCTGACTCAAAATTGAACTGACTTGACTCTTACTAAACTTTGAAAATAGCAGCAAATCAATGGATCGTTATGGCCTTTACTTCGGGCTCCAAGCTTCGATGATTCTCTACTTAAAACTTTTGCAGAAAAATTAAACTGATATGTACAATGGAATTAGGAAAATTCAGAAATATTCTTAGGAGAGGTAGTGCTTGAGAATCCTACCATTGAATGGTCCTATGCAATCTTATCCATTCATTTCTTCCAATAGATAAGAATGCTTTCCTCTAGAGGCTGAAATTTTGTATGGTCCTTTCCATAGGTTCTCAAATTTACCGTGTTTCCCTTTTTCCTCCTTTCTAGCATCCCAACGGAGGACCAAATCACCAATTTTGAAATCATCTTCTTTTGTATTGTGGTCATATGCCTTATTTATCCTCTCTCGAAGCTTTGAGGTATTTCTAAAGACCTCATCCCTCGTTTGCTAAAGATGGATCATCTGATTGATCTGGCACTGCAGATCATTCACTTCAGTACCTCCTTCTTGTAACAATTTCATAACTGGGACAACAAGTGATGTAGGGAAAACTGTGTCGAGTCCATATACCAATTGGAAAGGATACATACCTATCGACTTCTTTCTACTCACCCTGTCTGCGCACAAAGCATTAACAAGTTTCTTGTGCCAGTTCTTGTTGTTTGCCTCCAACATCTTCTCTATAATGTTGACCAAAGTTTTGTTTGAATATTCCGCCAATCCATTACCTTGAGGATAATTTGATGTTCTATTTCTTGCAAAACTTAACCATTTTCTTAGACTTGAATGCGGTTGCATTATATGTAATGCTTTGTGGGGACAGCCAAACCGAGACAAAATATTAGTCTCCAAAAACTAAATAATGACTGAAACAGTAGCTTGCCTTGTTGACATAACTTTGATGCATTTGGTGAAGTATTTTTTAGCTATCAAGATCCACTTATGTTGTGCTGAATATGCTGGGTCGATTTATCCAATGAAATCAAGGCCCCACTACTAAAATGGCACTTGCACAGATATAGGCAGCAAAGGCTGGTGAGCCCTGGTATTGCACCAAGAGTGTTGCAACTCCCATGGGTTGCCCTACTTTACTTTATCAACCTAGGGTTCGTACAAACTTGGAGGTGATAGTGCTATATACATAGTAGATCCATTCTACTCATGTCATCCTCTTCCGCTCGACGAAAGGGTGCTACTTCTAGGGTTTCTTGGTGAATTCTCTCACACTTCAATGAAACTAACCTAAATTAGAGAAGGAAATGAGAGAAGGAAACGAAATTAAATTGCTGAAAAGAAATGACAGGAAGGAAACTAAACTAAATTGCTAAAAGGAAATGACAAAAAGGAAACTAATTTAACTTGGTGAAAAGAAATGGGAGAAATGGAAACAAATTTAAATTGCTCAAAAGAAATGGCAGAAAGGAAACTAATTTAAATCACACTTAACTTGGCCAATAGGCTAAACACACCTTATTCTCTTATGCTCTATCTACCATGCTTCTATCCATGTAGCTAAGCTATCCATGAATTAATTATGATTGAGAAATTGTTGATTGAAGTCTGAAGGGGAAGCGGGTAAAGGTGCTAATGGAGGGATTAACCACATGGGACAAGGCTTATAGGTGGAGTGAAAAAGGGGTTTAAAAATTTATTAAAACTTTTAATGTTGCAAAAATGCTATGGAGAGGGAGGCTTTTAAAAGTGTGAAATGCAATATGCAATGGGGAGAGAAACTGCGAAATGAAATTTTTTATAGGGATGACAAGGCAAAGTGCTACAGTAATGTCACAATCGATGGTTGGGAGCGGTAAGTGTTAAAGAAGCGGGAGCGAAATGTGCAAAGTGAAAAATGTGATAATGCCAAAATTGCAAAATGCGAGATCCGATGGGTAAGAAACTGCGAAATGCAAAATTAGATAAGTTAGACGATGTGGTGGTAGGATAGGTGGCAGAGCACTTTAATCATATATAAATCAGTGTTTGGAGTGGAGAAACGTTAATGGAGAGTGGATGGAGATTGCGAAATGTGATTGCAAAAAGGGATTGCAGTGAGTCTTAAAGGAAAAAGGGAAAAGGTTGCGAAATGCGATGGGTGATGTGGTAGAGTAGTATGGTAATAATATCACAACTGGAGCTTGGAAGTGGAACATATTAATGTGAACCAAGTGGGGAATGTGATTTGCGAAGTGTGAAATGCCATAATTTAAAAATTATGAAATGCGAGCTGAGAAGTTCGATAAGTCGAAGTTTCGAGGAGAAAGACGGAGGTCGAAATTTTAATTGGTTTTTGTGAATAAATAGGGTGCCACAACTATTAAGGAGAGAAGAAGGAGGGAAATGGAGGCAAAACTGCAGTGCTCAGGCATGAAAAAAAAGCTAGAAAATGAAGCGGGATGACTTGATGAACTTCTCTCGGACATTTGATACATATTCCTGCAATCAAACCTGTTGATTCATGCATGAAAAAAGACAAAATGCGTGATAAAAGAAGTGAAGGAAATACTCTGAATGGTAATGCAATTTCTTCCCAAAACTCAGAAGTAGTGAACAGAAAATAATTTTTGGCCTGTGGGAAGGTTGATCCAAATGGAAAATGGAATCCACCCATGGTATTCATCCACCCATGTTATCCATCCACTGATGGAATTTACCCATGGTATTGTGAATGGAAATGACCCATGGTATTCATCCACCCATTGTATTCATTCACCCATGGTATTGTAAGTGACATCTATCCATGATATTCATTCACCCATGGTATTCATCCACACATGGAATTTACCCATGGTATTGTAAGTGGTATCTACCCATGGTTTTGACTCATGGTATCCACCTATGGTATCTACCCATGGTATTGTAACTCAAAAAAAGGCTATAAATAACAAGCCTCACTTTGTAAAAGAAAATATTTTCCACCACAATGTAGCTTCTATAGTTATTCTCTATTTTAATAAAACAAGTTTCTTTGTGGTTTTATTTGCTTTGTTCTCTCTCTCTCTTTTGGCATTCTAATTTTGTAGATCTTGTCAAATCTATTTCCACATTTTAGATCTTGGGGGCCTCCCTCCAAGATCTGGATTAGTGGTATCATATCCAAGTTATGAATCCATGCGAATGATGGTTTGAAGAATATTCTAGTTTCAATTTTTTGGCAGCAATCTTCAGCAAAATCCATGAATTTTTTGGGCAGTGAGTTTGAAGATCAGATCTGAAAATTTTGGTGAAAATTTTACAAAAAACCGAAGAACAGATCTAAATTTCTTGCAAAAATATACCCAAATTCAAAAAACAAAATTGGCCGAATTGAAGTTCGGATGAGGGAGATATCGCTGATTCTAAATCAGTAATGTTGCAAAAAATGTTCTGACAACAATTCGTGTATGGTGGCTCTCCTATCATTTTTTCAGTTTTTAGTGCAATATTTAAGAGAAATGGCCATAGATTTGAGCTCCCCTTGAAAAATCACCTGATTTAATATAAAAAAAAAAAAAAATTGGTCAAATCCGAGTCCGGATGTGAGAGTTATCGTTGATTTAAAATCAACTATTTTTTCAAAAATTTTGTGACAGCGAGATAGTTCCAGCACGAATCTGATAGTGGTTTAAAACAAATGAGAAGATTTAGAATGATCATTCTATTTTCAAAAATAGGTTATAATATATATTATGATTCATATTGACCGAGTTATGCCCATTTTAAATCTGGAGCAACATTCGAAGCAGGTTCCCTTTGGATTCGTGCCCTCCCACCCCACTTTAGTAGGCATCTGCTTCACCTTCATCAATTTCAACATAGCATTGTTCAGCTTGGGTTATTTGGAGACATGCCCTCTCACCCCAAGCTATGTAGGCACCTGCTACTTTATCAACAATCAACATCACATTTATGGGTCAACCGCACAAAATCTTTCTCATCGAAGTCCATTTGCTAGTCCACACACTATTAGTAACATAGTTGGTCACAAGCATTACAGGGTATCTCTATCCTCAGATCTTCGTTTGTCTTGGTTTTGGGTCATCCACAAACCTACACTTCATCGAAGTCCATTTGCTAGCCCGCACACTCTCAATATCACAGATGGTCACAAGCATTACAAGGTATCTCTATCCTCGAATCTTCGTTCATCACGGTTATGGGTTAACAACACAAAACCGTTCTCTTTAGTGGCTCTTCATATTCAACAAAGGCTTCTCAGGAGGGAACTTCATGCAATGGGGACCATTGATTCTTAAGGAGGGAGGAATGATCCAAATGGAAAATGGCATCGACCCATGGTATTCATCCACCCATTTTATCCATCCACCCATGGAATTTACACATGGTATTGTAAATGGAAACGACCCATGGTATTCATCCACCCATTGCATTTATTCACCCATGGTATTGTAAGTGACATCTGTCCATGATATTCATTCACCCATGGTATGTATCCACCCATGGTATTCATCCACACATGGAATTTACCCATGGTATTGTAAGTGGTATCTACCCATGGTTTTGACTCATGGTATCCACCTATGGTATCTATCCATGGTATTGTAACTCAAAAAAAGGTTATAAACGAAAAGCCTCACTTTGTAAAAAGAAATATTTTACACCACAATGTAGCCTCTATAGTTATTCTCTATTTTAATAAAACAAGTTTCTTTGTGGTTTTATTTGCTTTGTGCTCTCTCTCTTTTCCTACATTCTAATTTTGCAGATCTTGTCAGATCTATTTCAACTTTTTAGATCTTGGGGGCCTCTCTCCAAGATCCAGATTAAAGGTCTACACTCCTTGAACTCTATGGACAGAGATGAGAGGGGAAGGCTCGATCCACATCTTTTGGATTTTTCCTCTATTTTATTACTCTCATAAGAAAATGAAAAGAACTATAGTAGCACACTGAAAGAAAAAAACTAAATAGCAATGAAACTATCAGAAACTAGCTAATAGTTCAATAATTAAACCAACTAAATGGCAGGAACAAAAATAGCTAAATGAAAGAAAGGAAAGAATGATAACACCAGAGAATATAAGGCACATGGGTTGGGCCCTAATCCATGAGCCCAACTCTCTGGAACTAGATCAATAAAAATTCATATGAATACTCATTGCATTACAAAAATACAGTCTTATTACATCCCAAAGGTCTCAAATAACAAAATCCTAATCAACATTGAATAGCATTGAATGGACTAAAAATTGACTCTAATTAGCTCTTAATCGACATTATTTATCCTAAAGGGAAGCTACCAACAACTCCTTAAAAAATAGTGATTGAGGCCATTTTTACTCAAAGTAAACCATAGATTGAGTGCACTTCATATTTAGTTTGCTTGGCTGGCTTTGATAGTTAAGGAGGGTGGAAAACCCCCTTGAATTTGTCCAAGATTTCTCCATAATTTTCTGACATTGTTCTCATTTATTATTCAATCTTGATCTTACAGTGGTAGGGACCAAGTCCCTAAATTATCTTCTTTTCCAAATCTGCATAATCTACCCAATATTCACACAATATTCTAGAAAAAATAACCAATATTAGGCAAAAATATGAAATTACCTTTAAACCTTCCTACGAACATATTAAAGCATAATAAAACATTATTAAGTGTAGAAGGAGAGATTTAATATTTATTTTTACGTGCATAAGAAAGGTAGATGGGCCTAGGAAAGGTTAGATGGTCCTTATTTTACATTTAATTTAGAGGCCCATCATCACCCCCCCTACTCAAACTGTTGCTCATCCTCTGAGAAACATGTTCATCCTCCATGCCTAATGGTTCTTTTTGCATGTTGGCTTATTTCGTTTTCTATTTATTGGTCCATGTGGTGCTCCCCCTGCTAATCGTCTTACTATTATTCTTGCATTTCTTCTTGTGGGTGTTGCATAGAGGTAATGAGATGCCTTATGAAAATTTTTATTTTTCATGCCAAGAGGTGGTGGGTCCACCTTATATTTAAGTTTTATAATTTGTTCTCTTTTTTTCTCTTTTTTCCTTTTTTCCTCTTATTGCATGCAAAATAAACTTAGAGTTCTTTCTCTATTAACTGAGTTCACCCTTGGTTACCCCTTGGCACTCCTTGTCTTCAATTACAATGAACTTCTTACTACCCACTTTCTCAAGTCCATTTTACTTTTGTTTTGTTCCTCTTCTTGGTGGAAAAAGTGAGGCTAGTCGCTAGATAAGGCTAAGGTTGCTCTACTACTGATTTTGGCTATATAAAAAATCTTTCCTTCTCACACTTTTTAATGTTTTCTTAAGTTAAAATAGATTCGAAGAAAGGGTTAGATGTTTGCATACCTAAGCCTTACCATTGATTTGTTTTTTCAGGTGATATTGAAGTTGTTGCCGAAGTTGCTACTGAAGTTTCATGTGGCGATCTTCTTGAGGTCCTTTTGGAGCATCTGAGCACATGAGGAGGAAGTCCAAGTTTGACTACCTTTGACTAAAGTGTTTACAAAATTGTCTTTTTGTGCCAATTGCTATTTTCTAGTTGCAAAGGTTGAAGAGCACCTGCATTCATTAGAGAGAGATACAACGAGAAATGTTTTTTTTTAAGGCATACTAGTTGCCTCAATGAGGTTTTTAACCATTAGGTTTTCCTAGGCACCTCAGAGGACGTTTTCACCTAGGATATTTTATTTTTATATTTTTGTTTTCAACACAATGACTACCTCAAGGAGGTTTTCAATCAGTGAGCAAATCTCAAATTGCTCAAAAGAGGTTTTCACCTGAGATTTTATTCTTTTTCCCTTTTTCCTTTTTCTTTTTCACTTTCCTACTCTACTTGAAAAAAAAAAAAAACATTTTTCAAGTACAGGAATACTTCCAATGGAGCCATGTACACATCAAGATGAAAGATAAAATTAGGTGCACACTTGGATACATTCTTTGACATGTACTTCAATATGAGAGAAAAATTTCTTTGACTGGTATTGTATCAAGTACTGTTGGAGAAGAGCACTTTGCTGCAACATAATGACTGTTTGGAACCATATGTCAATATATTTGTGATTACCATCGTCCACTTGCTAAGTTGGATCACCTTGGATGTACTCTTCTATTATGACATTAAAATATTCCTATTTTTTTCTGATTGTTCTCTTGAACACATGGAGGAAGTATTGGTAAACATTAGGAAACATTCTCAACATCTGATTCTGATGCTGGCTCTTCATCAAGTGCAGCCCTTGATCTTTTGATCTCCTCATTTGAATCTTATTCTTCTTTATGTTGTTCTTTAATGACATTAATAAAATCTCTTCTTTGCAATACCTTTCTTGAACTAAGATGAATACCATCTAGATCAAGAGGAGATGTTTGGAATATTTGTACCTCAACATTGTAAGTGAGCTGTGATACTTCATGGTGTGGATCTGGAGATGGTGGTATGGGTAGTTGAGTGGGGGTGGATATATGAGATGGATGTGAATAAGCTCGAAATTGTGAAGTGGGTCCTCGTATCAAATCAAGCTGACTAGGCTGCTAGGGTATGATTGGAGCTACATAACATAGATTCTTTCGTGGTTGCCTTTCTCCATTGTCTTATTGGTAAACTTATTTAAACCTGGGTAATTATGAACAAAATTTAGTATCATAATATACTGCATGGATAACAAAAATATTAGCATCTTCTTTTTGCTCATTTTGCATTCTTAACATTTCTACTTGTTCACTTAGATTGCTAATAATTTTTTTTTAAAGTTATCAAGCAAATTTCCAAGTTCATCTTGCATTACCAATGTTGATATTGATTTACTTACTCTTTACCTTCCTCTTGATATGTGATTTCATGTTTCAAAAATTTCTTCAAATGACAATTGGTATACATATCCTCCACTCATGAGATTAAGGAGATCAATCCACTCATCCCTAATTGTTCTAAGTAAGAGGGTTTTTAGTGTGTCAAATCCTAAATGATGAAAATTTTCCCTCTTAACATAAAAAATGAACCTATCTATGAGAACCTGAAGGCTCTCATCCTCCTTTTGATTCATTCTAAAAAATTATTCATGAAGATCATGGTTTTTATATTTTCCTAGAAATATCTTTTTCATATCATTCCATGATATTATTTAATTAGTACCTAGAATCATGAACCATTCAAGAGCTTTATCCTTCAATGTTGCAGGAAAAAATCTCATTTTTTGAGTGTGTGATAAGTAGCCATAATACCTACAAAGCCTCTCAATTCAAAGATAAATGTTTTCGGATCCTCTGTCCTCATACCATGGAAGTTGGGAAGGAAAGATGGAGGGATGTTCTCCATATGTACACTGATGTCCAATATTGAATGGGAAATCCACTGAGATATTCTTCATTGTCATCATATCCATCCATCTCTTCTTACCTCCAAAAGTGTATCGTGATGTGGTCCTTACTGCACCCCATGGTCAAGTGGGGGGGCTGGTATTGGAGATGTATTTTTAAAAAGTTTCGGAGTATCCCTACTCCTATGAGGCATGGAAATCAGATTTTTTTTTATTTTTCAATATTTCTGAAACAACATGAAAATGGAAAGCAAAAAAGAATGTTAAAATAGAATAAAAGCATCTACTAGACACCTCCTCATCAACCACATCAAAAAGTGGTGAGCCCTAGTATTGCACCAAGAGTGTTGCAACTCCCAGGGGCTGCCCTACTTTACTTTATCAACCCAGGGTTCATAAAAACTTGGAGGTGAGAGTGCTATATAAACAAAAAATCCATTCTACTCATGTCATCCTCTTCTGCTCTACGAAAGGGTGCTACTTCTAGGGTTTCTTGGTGAAGTCTGTCACGTTTCACTAAAACTAAAATAAATTGTAGAAAGGAAATGACATAAGGAAACTAAATTAAATTTCTGAAAAGAAATGACAGAAAGGAAACTAAACCAAATTTCTGAAAGGAAATGACAAAAGGACACTAATTTAACTTGCTGAAAAGAAATGGTAGAAAGGAAACTAATTTAAATTGATAAAAATAAATGGCAGAAAGGAAACTAATTTAAACTGCACAAAGGAAGCTAATTTAAACCACACTTAACTTGGCGAATCAGCTAAACACACCCTACTTATCTTATGCTCTATCTACCATGCTTCTATCCATCTAGCTAAGTTATCCATGATGTAATTCTAATTGAAAAAGTGTTGATTGCAGTCCAAAGGGGAAGAGGGTAAAGGTGATAATGGAGGGCTTAACCACATGGGACAAGGCTTATAGGTGGATTTAAAAAGTGGTTTAAAGCTTTATTAAAACTTTTAATATCGCAAAAATGGTTTGGAGAGGGAGGATTTTAAAAGTGCGAAATGTGATATGCGATGGGGAGATAAACTGTGAAATGAGATTTGTGATAGGGATGATGTGGCAGATCGTTACAGGAATTTTGCAATCAATGGTTTGGAGTGGTAAGTGTTAATGAAGTGGGAGTGAAATGTGTGAAGTACGAAATGTGATAATGCCAAAATTACGAAATGCGAGATTCGATGGGTAAGAAACTGTGAAATGAAAAATGCATCGGGACAATGTAGCGAAATGTGAAATGCGAAATGCGATAAGTCAGACGAACTGGCGATAGGACAGGTGGCAGAGTGCTTTAATCATATCGCAGTGGGGATTGGGAGTGGGGAAATGTTAATGGAGAGGAGTGAGTAATCATAATATCCTCTGTCAGGGCTTGAAGTTTTTGTGGGTCGTTCTAGTGTCGGTGTCAGTATAGAGAGGAGTGCTTCACTCATCTCTAGAGTTTTATTTCTAGA
Organism: Pinus albicaulis; assembly: GCA_034641835.2. NCBI lineage: Eukaryota > Viridiplantae > Streptophyta > Pinopsida > Pinales > Pinaceae > Pinus > Pinus albicaulis. The sequence goes on from JAXQQM020066875.1 coordinate 28,588, forward strand.
AGAAGAAGTAGAAATAGAGGAATTCCCTCAGCCTAATGAGTCTCTTCCATCTCCTCTTCTTGCTAGTTATCCTTACATTATTCAGTACATTGAACTCGAGTCTTAGAGACCGGAAAGTCCTTATCCATCATATTCATACCTTCCGATGGCCACGACTGGGAACATCGTTTCAACTGTGTGCACTGCAAGTGTTCAACCTCCTTTTTCAGTCGAAGGAGGGGGTAGTATTACTATATCGAAAATCACTTCTAGTGTTGTTGTGTTTGGCTGTGGTTACACCCAAGCACATGCTTCTCAATCTGGTCCCTTTTCTTTTGGAATGGCCCCTAGTGGGATTCCTTCTTTCCCCTTTTTTGCTACTTTAGCTGTCTCCACACCCATTCCTTCTATGGCTAGTGGATCAGCTTTGCTTCAAGGGTTCCCCTTTGGAAGTGGGCACATCCCTCATTCAAACTATTCCTTAGGATATTTACCTTTTACCTCTCAAACTTCAAGTTTCAATCCAGTTTCGAGAGGTCAAGGTTCTAATGTCTTTATAGGATGGAACCCTGTTTTTACAGCGTTAGGATCAGGGAATCAGTTTCTCACTAGTCAGTAACGGAATGTTACCTTCCCTTCATCGAGTACTTCAGAGGCTTTTTATCTATTTCTAAATGCTTGGAACCCTTACCAAGGGGTTTCCTCTCCATTCACTACCTCAGTAGGAGGAAATGGTTGTGTCTATAGTCACTCTATGTTGGGGGGTGTCCTTCTTGAAATGTTGGGTTACAAGGATTTTCTTATCGCCCAACATTCTCTATGAACAAGACTTGGAAATCTGGTGCCTCAACAAATCCAAGTTATTATTTTCAGAATATTGGGAACCCTTCCTATGGAGGATGGAATTCCCAGGCTCCTCCTCGCTTACCATTTCTGGCAATGTTAAACTTTCCAGATCTGTCGAAATTGACTAACGATCCTATTCAGTATAGTCTAGGTTGGCCTCCGGTCCCCACCAAGCTCCCCTCAGATATTCCAAAATTTTAAGGGAAGACAGCTGAGGATCCAACAGATCATTTCACCACTTTCCATTTACGATGTTCCTCGAAATCTCTGATCGATGACTCGATTAGGTTGAGATTATTTCAAAGAACCTTAACTGGAAATGCTGCCAAATGGTATATTTATTTAACTGGGGGTATTTTTGCTACTTTCGAAGAGTTGTCTACCATGTTCTTGAATCACTTTCAGTTACCTGTCCGTTATGACGCAGGGACTGACCTCTTGGCCAATTTTTAGTAGGACAAGGCAACTCACATTTCTAACCATATTCAGGAATGGAGAAGAAGGGAGAGGTTTATTAAAGCCCAAATCCAAAATGAATTCCTTCTTGAGTGGTTTTTGGAATCTTTACAGATGGAAATTTCTAAGGACATATCCCTTTTAGGGGTATTTTCTGAAGAGAAGGCTATTTTTAGGGCTCAACGATAGGAACTGATTTATTCTTAGTCAAGAGTCCTTAAAAAAAAATTGTTGGATTCTCTTCACTCCAAATTAGACTTAGCAAAAACTAAACCCGACCCTCATGGTGATGGACTTATCAGTTCGATCGATCATGGTCCGGATAACCTACTTAGTCAATTGCAACAGTTGTCTATACAATTTGCTTCTTCTGGTCATGCCATGCCTTCAGTGTTAATTCCTTCTCAGTCCTTGGAAATTAATGCTATCCAAACTTCCAATCCCAAAGGAAATCAACAATCCGATGGGAAGAAGAAAGGAAAAAATAACAAGAAAAATAACAAGGATGGGAAGGGGAATGCAAACAAATCCAACGATCATGTTGGAGAGGGTAAAAAGGATAATAAAAATAAAGTGAAGTTTCCATGAAGTTTGTGCACTGGAGACCATCTTACGCACCTTTTCCCTAAAATTCAAGATGCGTAGCACTTGTTAGCTCAACAGGGTTCTTCTAGTTCCCAGGATGTTCTAACAAACCCTTTTCTCGAAGGGCATCAATCAGTTGCTGGTGTAAATCAAAATATTGGGGCTTCCTCTGGGGGCAACCAGGAAGGGGAAAATACATCAAACATATAATTTATGAGTGCTCACGCAGATATCGCTACAAGATCTCGTGACTATGGTGAAGCTGAGTCTTCGAAAGGCAAGGGTGCTCCTGGTAGTACTGAGCCACTTCATATTACTAGGCCTATTGTTGAGCCTATACCTCGGATGCCGATAGGGTCTTCAAAACATTCGATGATCAATCCTAATGCCAAGGCTGCCTAGAACTACTCAATTGTGGAAGATCTAGATCAAATTATTTGTGCCATTTCTGCATTAGAGGTGCTCCAGTATTTTCCGGCTCAGTAGAGTGCTTGTTCACTAATAATAGCGCCGTTGATCCAAAGAGTTCTCTTATGATCACATTCAACATGTCAAATTTTAAAAAGAGACTTCCCCATCATATGGATTTAAATATCAAGTCGACTTATCAAAAATTGAATATCTTTCAAATATTCGTTGATGAGGGTACTTCCACGTGTGTGATTCCTTTCACATGCTCGAAGGGCATTGGATCTCCCGCACTTGTTCCATCAGCTACTCTTCTGACTGCGTTTGATGGTCATTCTCACAGACCACATGGTATTGTTCCAAATTTTCCCATCTGTGTTGGGGGAAAAACTATTAATATTGAAGTATAGATAGTTGATGCAAGCTTAGACTATAACCTTCTATTGGGGCGAAACTGGATCTATGAGATGGATGTTATTGCATCCTCATTATTTCGCATCGTTTGTTTCCCTCACGAAGGGAGAATTGTTACAGTTGACCACCTTGATTATTCTCCTCTAGATCTGAATGCATCCTCTGACTCAACCATTCCTTTGGTGAAGGATACCAAGCCGCATATTGAGAATCTGGGGGTTGGAATGTACACTTCCTTGATGGGTACTTTTGATCATCTACCTCTTTTGGTTCATATCAATGCAATTTCATCCTCCAGGGTTCCTAGTCGAGGAGAGTTCTGCATAACTCATTATTTTTCAGACCCTTATACCTTACCTTATCCTACCTCCACATTAGAAGAAGGTAAAGTGGGTGGAACAGCATTCCCTATGTCTACAACTGAGATTGCTTATAGTATTATTGTTGACTCTGCAGATTCCATTCTAACTTTTCTTTCACCGAAGGAATTGGATGGAGATGTGGCTCTGACTTGGACTCTTAGTTCATCTTCGGCTCAAGATTGCCTTGATACCACTCTTCCATATAAAGAGGCAATTCTTGAAGCAATGACTGGTGTAGAAAGATCGTGGGATGATTTGCATCATTGGTCTTACTTCCTACCAGATTTGAACAAAGTTGAATCATGTTTTCCTAGCCCTCAGTCTTCTGGTCCTATTCACCCAGCCCTGAACCTTTTAGCACCAGCATAGGTTTTTTCTGAAGGGAACATGGCCGTGATTTTTCCTACTATCCAAATGATCATCTCCAGAGATCCCAACATTATATATAATGTCTTCATCAAAGCTGAATGTTCCCCTGAAGAGATTTAGATTTACACCGATCTCTTTTCAGAGTTTAGGGATGTGTTTTCTTGGTCTTATGAGGAAATTCCTAGTATAGATCCATCTATTGTCTAGGATGAGATCAAGGTATATGAAAATGCTAAGCCTATCAAACAGAAACTTCGTCCAGTCAACCCTAGGAAGGCCACAGCTATCAAAGCTGAGGTTGAAAAGCTGCTAAAGGTAGGGTTCATTTACCCAGTTCCTTTGACTGAGTGGGTTTCAAATCTAGTTCCTGTGGATAAGAAACAAGGAACAATTCGAGCTTCCATTCACTTCCGAGACCTAAATAAAGCATGTCCTAAAGATAACTACCCCACGCCATTTATAGATCATATTATCGATGAGTGTGTGGGGAATGAGATTTTCTCCTTCATGGACGGTTTCTCTTGATATAATCAAATTACTATCCATCCTTAAGATCAACATAAGACTACATTTATTTTTCCCTGGGGTACCTTTGCTTACAAGAAAATGCATTTTGGCCTCAAAAATGTTGGAGTTACTTTTCAGCAGGCCATGTCTTATGCTTTCCATGAAATCAAACATATTATCGAGGAATATTTGGATGATTTAGTTGCTCATTCTCATAAGAGAATGGATCATCCTTATTACCTCCGTCAAGTTTTTGAATGATGTTGGCATTATAAAATCCGGTTGAACCCAAACAAGTGTGTTTTTTCTGTCACATATATTCGGTTGTTGGGATTCATAGTGTCTACGGAAGGGATTCAAGTAGATCCCTTCAAGGTTGAGGCATTACTTCAGTTTCCTCCCCCATCTTCAATTCGTCAACTTCAAAGTCTGCAAGGAAAAGCTAATTTTTTGTAGATATTTGTCGTAAATTATGCTAAAATTACAAAGAATTTATGAGATTATTAAAGAAAGGAGCTCCATTTATTTGGTATGACTTTTCTCAACGCTCATTCAATGCTTTGACAAAAACATTGACCTCTGCTACTGTATTGAGTCCACCCGATTATAGCAAGGATTTCCTCTTGTATCTTGCAGCAACAGAATCTACCACTAGTATGGTTCTGGTTCAAGAGGACAATGCTCTTTTCGCGCATGTTATAGACTACCTTAGTCGAGGCTTGGTAGGACCTGAACTCTGGTATTCTGCGATAGAGAAGCTTGCTTTAGTAGTAGTGCATGCTATTCAATGGCTCAGGCATTACATTCTTCTATACAAAACTTATGTTTTGGAAGTAGTCAATCCATTTCAGTTTTTTCTTAGTAGGCGAGTGATTGGGGGCAAATACTGTCACACCAGGAGGTAACTCCGCAAATCAGAATGTGTATTAGCTGAAGAATGTACATGTATTTATACATGGAGGTGAGGCTATTGGGATTCATCTCCCAATGACTCTTGGCCTTCCTTATTTCCTAATATTATTTACTATACAATATTACATATCCACACCCAACCCATAGGATTAGGTGTCAACATTCCCCCATTTAATCCAAAGGGATGTTGGTGAGGCCAAGCATCGATCTGAACTTTTCAAAATTTTCTCTTCCAAGTGCTTTGGTGAAGATATCAGCAGTTTGCTCATTTGTGGAACAATGATGTACATGGATGGTTTTGGCCTGAACATGATGTCGAATTAGATGGTATTTTGTATTGATGTGCTTTTTTCGATCATGGAACTTTGGGTTCTTGGCCAAATTTATTGCAGAAGTGTTGTCAATCATGAGTGGTGTGGAATACATTTGTTTCATCTGCAAATCTTCCAGGATTTTCCGGAGCCACACAATTTCCTTTGTTGCTTCAGCTGCTGCCACATATTCTGCCTCGGTCGTGGAATCTGCTGGAACTAACTGTTTGCGTGATCTCCATGAGACAACTCCTGATCCAAGACTCATGGTGTAACCTGTAGTAGACACCCCTGTTTCTTTGTCGCCATCAAAGTCTGAATCAGAGTATCCGATCAAGCTGAAGTCGCCTACCTGCATATATTTGAGTCCAAAGTCTTGAGTCCCCTTCAAGTACCTTAACACTTTTTTTGCAGCAGACCAATGTCCTTCACAAGGTTTTTGCATGAACCTTGAGAGGATTCCAACAACAAATGAAATGTCAGGTCTGGTGGTGGTCAAGTAGATAAGACTTCCTACAAGCTGTCTATACTTAGTTTCATCCTCAAATTCCTTCCCTTCAATAGATGTGAGCTTCAAGTTTTGTTCCATTGGAGTGGTTAGGGGATTACAGTCATCCATGCCAAATTTGTTCAAGAGATCTCCAATGTACTTCTTTTGAGAAAGAAATATGAATTTAGGATGTTGAATTACTTCAATACCTAAATAGTAATGAAAATGACCCAAATCAGTGATTTCAAAGCCTTTCTTCAACTCTTTCTTCATGGATGCAATATAGCTGTCATTGTTTCCTATTATCAAAAGATCATCTACATATACCACAAGATATACAACTGCTTTTCCAACTTTCTTAACAAACAAAGTTGCATCATCAAGATCAAAATGTTTGAAGTCAAGTTTCAGAAGATGCTCGGTTAATTTCTCATACCAGGCTCGTGGTGCTTGCTTGAGGCCATACAAGGATTTTAGAAGCTTGCAAACTTTGTTTTCTTGACCCTTTACAACAAATCCTTCTGGCTGGGACATATAAACTTTCTCCTTTAGATCTCCATTCAAAAATGTTGTTTTTACATCCATCTGATGGACTTTCCATCCATTCTGAGCTGCTAGGGCAAAGAGAGTCCGGATGGTGGTCCATTTTGTTGTGGGAGCAAAATTTTCTTCATAATCAATTCCTTCTTTTTGTGCAAAACCTTTTGCTTAAGCTTGGCCTTAGCTTCTTAAGTGGTTTATCTGCTTATACTGTTCTGTATCCATTTACAAACTAATTGGTTTTGTTCTGTAAGTGGATCAACCACCATGCCATATTCTTTATCGGCGTGAATACATCTTTTGCATCGCTTCTTTCCATTCATCATGAGAAGCGGCTTCTTTGAAGGAAGTTGGTTCATGATCTGTAGACAAACTCAATTCACAGTTATAAGAAATATCCATATCAACAGGAGAATCATAATTATCTACATCACCTTTGATTTGTTGAGTGGAACTTCTTGTTCCTGGTTTTCCAACCTCATCAGGATGAACATTCTCCAGTGTCTTTGTCAGCCATTTGGGAGGACCTTTCTGAGATGGCCCAGGCTGGTCATTTGACTGAGTTGGGATTGATTTAAGATTCAGTTTCCCAATTCTGTCAATCACATCATCCAATGTGTCATCCGTGGTTGTTTCTTCATGTGGGGGAGAGAGTGCTTCAGGAAATTATTCCACAGTTTGATTCAATATCGGAATCCCCCCTTAAAGATGTGGAATCTCGTTATCAAATTCTTGGAAAGACTTTGCATGTGTGAATCTATCCAGGCGATCAAGTTGACGCTCAACAACCTTGTCACTCTTGGAAGATTCAAGGAATATGACATCTTCAGCTAATACACATTCTGATTTTTGGAGTTACCTCCTGGTTTGACATGGTTATGATTTTGCATGAATTTGATCTTGATTTTATGTCTGCCAAGTCCAAGAAATCATTAGTTTTTGCAGAATTGATTTCTAATTTTCCCTATGGAGAAGAGATTGTTTATGATGAACCATTTCTTGATGAACATATTTTTATCATTTCTTCATAGGATCCTTGGTATAGAGATCTCATTTTTTATCTCCAGAGTGTGAAGTTTCCCTCGACTTTTTCAAAAGATGAGCGTCTAAAGTTACATCACTTAGCCAAAATTTATTTGATTATTGATGACACTTTGTATCGTCGGGGTTGATTCGATCCTCAGGCATTCCTTAAGTCTCTAAGAAGCTGAGGTTGTGCTGAATGATTACCACAGTGGAGCTTGTGGTGGTCATTTACTTGGGCTCGCTACAACCCAAAATATCTTGTGCGCAGGATACTTCTGGCCTTCAATTTTCAAAGATTGTATGGAATCGGTCAAGAAGTGTCATTCGTGTTAGGTTTATACTCAAAATATTCACACTCATCCAGCTCCACTCTCTCCTGTCCTTACTGTCGGACCCTTTAAAAAGTGCGGTATTGATTTTAATACTTGTAACCCGCCTTCGACTAAAGGTCACAAGTACATTATCATAGTTGGAGACTACTTCACCAAGTGGGTTGAAGCTATGCCTACTTTTGGGAATGACGGTGAGACAATAGCTCTTTTCCTATTCAATCAAGTTATTTCTCACTTTAGTATTCCCAAAGATATTGTCACTGATCATGGAAGTCACTTTCAGAACAACATGATGGCTAAATTTGCTCCGAAATTGGCTTTCTTATTGTTGGAAATATGATGAAGAGTGTTGTCCTTGATGGCAACCCACTGAATGAAGATGAAGACATGAGACTGTTGACATGCGTTGTCCTTGATGGCAATCCACCTGATGAAGTTATTCTTGACCTGATGGGCTTGGTAAATGATGTAAATCTGATATGAAATGATGTTTGTTAGCAATATGATGCTAAGTATTGTCCTTGAATGGCAACTTACTTGATGAAGTTGTGCTTGATAGAATATGTCTTGATGAACCTGTTTAAAAATGTAAATCTGATGTATCTACAGAGAGTGCAGAAGGTAATGAAGATAGGAATTCAATATGTGCTAGATCCATGATGAAAAGAGTATGTTTCAAGGCATATGCGGATTTGTTCATAAGAATGCGACGCACGCCAGGTAAAGTACGTACAAGTCGCGATGGGTAAAAGCGCCAAAAGTGTAAAAACCGTGGTAACTACCATGGTATTGACCCATTGTATTGGGTAATGATTCTGCCTAAATAACTTTCATTCTTGGTGGAATACCACTTCAAGCAATGTGGTTTGGGCTCATGGTATTGAAAAAGGGTAAACCTATATAAAGAGAAGAAATTCATTGTGCAAATCAGGAGTGTGGGTGCAAGATGTCTGAGCTTGAATGAATACTTCTCTCTGAAGTAGATCTGAATGGAAAGGGTTACACTTGAATGATAAATCTGAATGTATGATGCACCAATGATGAAGAAGGGGATCTAGATCTCAAATGTACTTGTATCTTTATCTCATAGATTCACAGGAAGGTCAGAATCGTAGGATGAGTGCTAACATCTCGTTCAAGTAAAGTGTAATTGAACTCAATATCTGATCCGGAAGAAAGAAGTCATTTATGGTCGTTGAAGGTGACAGCTAGTTCGTTGCAGAGGAAGTTGGTTTATGCGCAGCCATGAGAGAAAGCAAGAGCAAAAGAAGAAATGAGATTTATAATATGTACATAAGTATACGCAGGTTTGTATGGTCGAAGGCGTGTATATACATAGGATCAGTGAAAGGAAAGCGTGTTATGCAAACTAGGGTTTGCTGAAGTCTATGGTAAGAAATGTCTGATCTGTTCTGGTGGTTTACTGATATCTGTCAGTGAATTGTATGTATCTGTTTCATGGTTGATTGTGGTTAAAAGTATGGAAAGGGTTCAGTTTGAAAATATGATGAAACGTGGCACACGGATTGTGTCCTAGAGTTGAGTGGATCCCGGTGTGAAAATTGTGAAAACGTCGTTATGGGGTCTTTGAAGGTTGTAGCCTTCGATGGGGGGGTGCTCCCTTCCGGGGAGAGGCTGGTAAACGAGCTCGAGGGGTCGTAGCTCCTTTCGGGGAGAGGGCCCGGTAAAAACGAGTCGGGGTTGGAGCTCCCTTCGAGAAGACGTAAACGAGCGCGAGGTGGGGTGCTGCGTCTTTGGTAGGGTACGCACCGGCACATATGTTGTAAGATGTTTTCTCTATAATAAAATATTTGAAGGCTGAGCAGCTGCGGCGGTGGTTTTCTCCCCAACTTGGGTTTCCACCTAAAAATCCTGGTGTTCATGTGTGATGCTTTGTGTGATGGTTTTGTTATATTGTTACTACACATGTTTACTGTTTACTTAACATCAGATGGATGAATATTGCAAAGAACTAAGTTAATAAATATCTACATATTTAGATCTCTGCTAATACGCGAGTTGTATGAAGGATATCCGCGTGTATACGCGATTTTACTAAAGAAAAGTAGCGTATGGGTTTTAGAGAGTGAAAAAGTAAAAATATTTGAATATGCGATCATCTTGATTCACCCCCCCCTCTCGGTATTTTTCCCAACAATTGGTATCAGAGGAGTTCCTTCTACAGGAGCTTGATCGCTTGAAGGAGATCCGTCGCAATGGGAAGTCTTTAAGGAGTAATGTCTATAAAGCCACCTCTATTCAATGGAAGCAATCTGATATTCTGTAAGGTACAAACAAAGGCATATCTGCAAAGTCTTGGTGCAGATGTATGGGAAATCGTGGAAGAAGGTTATCAATACCTGACAAGTATTCCTATTGATGCAGCTGAAAGGAAGAAGTATGAAATCAATGCCAAAGTGGTGAATGTCTTATTAGGAAGCATGTCTGAATCAGAATTTGCTAAAGTGATGCAGCTACATTCAGCAAAAGAAATATTGGACAAAATCATTCTAAGCTATGAAGGAGACACAAAGGTAAAAAGTGCAAAACTCCAAACTCTTAGAATTGAATATGAAAATTTGAAGATGCATAGTGATGAAAGTGTTTCGAGTTTCTTTCTTCGTCTAGATGATATTGTAAATCAGATGAGAAATTTGGGTGAAACCATAACTGATACTACTCTGGTAGAAAAAGTCTTAAGATCCTTGACTTCAAGATTTGACTCTAAAGTTTCAGCTATTAAAGAAAGGAAAGATCTGCAAACTCTTACTATTGTTCAACTACATGGTATTTTGACTGCTTTTGAAATGAGACAAGGAGGTCCTTCTCAAATCAGAGAAGCTGCTTTTAAGGTGTCTGCAAAAGGAAAGGAAAAGGAAGTTGTCGAAAAGGCTTGACTATATACTCAGAAGAAGAAGAAGCGATTTTGTGAGAAAACCGAAACTCCAACTAGGTGCGGATGATTCAAAGGTAGAAGCTCCCCTTCAAATGTTTTGAGTGTGGAAAAGTTGGTCACTATGACCATAAGTAATAGTATAGAGAAAAAAGCTTATGGTAAGGAAACAATTTGAAAAAGGAAGAGTTATTATGCAAATGAAAATGATGATGAAGTGTCGAGTGAAGATGAAGAAGATTCTGACCATGATCTGAAAGTGCTCATGGAAAAAAGGCAAAAGAAGAAGCCTACTCGAAACAAGGAGATCTCTCAGAAAACATGGTTAGCAGAAATTGAAGAAGATGAATCAGATAGTGATTGGGGACATCCTTTGAATGATCTTCGTTGTAAAAACAATAGTGAAGATAGTGAAAGTAAAGTTGTGGATCTAGAAGAAGCTCTCAAGGTTAAATTTGAAGATCTACAAAGTTCATCTAAGACGCAAGAATCTATCAACAAAGAGATGATCTCTCAAATGGAAAAACGAATAGAAATGCTGACTGGACAGGTGGACAAGTATCAAAGGTTTCATACTTATGCATCAAATCGAATTAAAGAAATAGAAGCAGAAATCAACAATCTAAATGAAGATCTCAAAGAATCAAGCAAGAAGAATGAAGGACTTGAAGCTGCAATCATCTCTCTGCAAGCAGATCTTGAAGCATCAAGTAAGAAAAATGAGGAACCTCTACAACCATTTGAAAAGTCAAGGCCTTGGAAAAGCGAGAATTTATCTCTCTCGAAGAAGATGCGGAAAAATCGAAGAAGAAGAATGAAGAGCTGCAACAAACATGTGAAGAAAATGAAAATTGGTTGAAATAAGAGATTATAAATCTGAAGGATCAAGTAGAAGGTGGAAGAAGGAAAGAAGAAAGCATGACAAAGAAATGCCAAGCCTTGGAGGTTGAGGTAAACATTCTCGAAGGTAAATTAGAAGAAAAGGTAAAACTTTTGAGGTTTTCAAGATAGTACTAAGATTCTGGACAATATTCTTAGTAGTCAAAGGTCTCCCTCTATCAAACTTGGTCTCGGTTTTCATGAAACGGTTAAAGGAGATTCTAGTTCACAAGGAGGTGCTAAAGAATCAAAGGACATCAATGCAAAATCTAAAGTGTTGAAAGAAACAAAAGGTCAACCAACAATCATGAATTCTCAAAGGAAGTCATTCAATAATGTTGAATGCTTTAAATGTCATAATCATGGACATGTTGCGGTAAGAAATCTATAGGAAGATCATTTCGGCCTAAAAAAAGCAGTTCTATATAGAAAGGCACTCGGTTTCTTCAAGGGATATTTTTTTTCATGTAACAAGTATGGACATAAAGCGGTGATTGTAAAAGGAGGAAGATTAGAAATACTCATTATGATTCTTATGCTTATTTTTCTGAACATATGAGATGTTATTCTTGTAACAATTATGGACATGTAGAAAAGGAATGCAGGTTGAACAGATATAAGAAATTGGATAACTTCCAGCACACAAATAGAAAGATCAAAAAAATCTGGAAAAATATGGAGGACCGACCAGAAACGTAGGGAATATTGACCCTACTGCAGTCATCCGCTTCTGAAGCTTACTTCTCTGATTGACTGCAGGAATGATGTGGGATACATTATGATATTTAGTAATGTATCGTCACAGGGGGAGTAATGTATGATGTCTCTCATGGTTGATTTGATTATTCTGGTTAGAATGTATTTCTGACAGAGCATCTGACATGAAGAAGACAGGTACAGGAAGTACAAGTTCAGGGGGAGATGAAGGAATGTGAAAAATTTCTATGCTTCACTTTCCATACGCGGGTTCGATGAACACAAGTCGCGTATACACGCGAGTTCCAGCAGACACAGTTGCGTATGCTTTTATAAGAGAATTGATGATGACTTGCTGATAAAGGTATTCAAGTTGCACAAGTTAAGGAGGAGCACTGGTTCAGGGGGAGTAGTAGGTTGAATACGAATGATTGCATTGTTGGAAATATGACTGCTTATTCTTTGGCTTTTGTGATACTCATGCTCAAATGATGATGACTTGGTACATGGTTTATTATGATGAGATTTTGAGCCCTGGTTGCTAATAAGTATATTTTCTGCTCACACATGGATGAGTTGGATGTTGTTTGATTCATAAATAAGAATAGATCATGCAGATTTTGTTACTATGGTTGAGATCTTTTGCCTACATATGTTACTTCATGTTAAATCTTGAAGATCTTGGTGATATTGGACCACATGGATGATTTCTTGACACATATTTGAAGATGTTGTTCTGGTATGATAATCTCTCTTGGAAAGATCGTATTGATGCTGCAAAGAATCTGAAGGCTTGGTTATTAATGTACTTATGCTACAACAGTTGGATGATGCTTGAAGACACAACTACACTGTTCTATCTATCTATAGTCCAGGGAAGCATTCAAATATCCCAGAAAGAAGCTGAACACTGTCTTTTTCTCACAAGAGGATCAGATCTTGTTAAAATATAGAATATGGTATTGGATACGCAGGTTTCCTGAAACACAGTCGCGTATATACGCGAGTTCATGCACAGAAAACCGCGTATTTCTGATTGCTGACAATTTTCTGTTTTGAGTCAGCTCTCTTCATCATAGCTGCAGTGTTGTTTGGTATCTCTGATACTGTTTGGTATCTCTGGTGGTGTTCCAGTTCTCATAATTCTATTTCTAATATTTTGATAAAGATGCCTTGATGATTTGTTGGTGAAAGTGTTCAGGATGCACAAACTAAGGGGGAGCCTTAGTCATATGGAAAGGTTGCTTGGATGCACAGATTCAGGGGGAGCATTAGTGTTGCTGAGTATAATGCATTGTTGGCATTATGATGGTTCTGAAATATGTTCTTGAGGTCTTTTTGGTATTGGTCATAAAATTCATATTTGTATTTTGATGAAAAGGTCATGTTGAGACCCATGATGTAAAATTGTAAATTTCAGTCATATAAGGACTTGTCAGAATGTGTAAACCCACTTGGTAGGGTAGCTGAGTTGAAATGTGTAAACCCACTTGGTTGGGTACTTGATTGTTATATGTAAATACACTTGGATGGATCTTTGATGTAAGTATGAGTCATTGGTGATAGGAATTTCATAGAGTCATGTACTTCATTGGAAAATATGTTTGAAGATTCAGCATGAACTCAGGGGGAGCTTGGTCACTTCAGTAAATATCAGATCTGCAGAACGCTTCTTCCACATGTGGAGAAAAGCGGGAGAGTATGTTGGTTTTGATCCACCCTTTTCCCTTGATGTCAAAGGGGGAGAGTGACATGGTGTTTGAATGTTTGAATGAAGAGAAAGAATGGGGAATGTGACATGGTGTCCTTGTATTCTTAATATACCTATCTGTTGTGGTCACCAAACACCATTGTGGTTGTCATCAAGTCCAAAGGGGGAGATTTTTGGCAATATGATGAAGAGTGTTGTCCTTGATGGCAATCCACCTGATGAAGTTATTCTTGACCTGATGGGCTTGGTAAATGATGTAAATCTGATATGAAATGATGTTTGTCAGCAATATGATGCTGAGTGTTGTCAACTTACTTGATGAAGTTGTGCTTGATAGAATATGTCTTGATGAACCTGTTTAAAGATGTAAATCTGATGTATCTACAGAGAGTACAGAAGATAATGAAGAAAGGAATTCAATATGTGCTAGATCCATGATGAAAAGAGTATGTTTCAAGGCATACGAGGATTTGTCTAGTAGAAGTCGCGTATGCATGCGGTAAAGTACGTGCCAAGTCGCATATGGGCAAAAGCGCTCAAAAGGTGCAAAACCAGGGGTAACCACAATGGTATTGACCCATTGTATTGGGTAATGATTCATCTAAATGACCCCGTCCAGGAATACCATCGAAAGTAATGTGGTTTTGGCTCATGGTATTGAAAAAGGGTAAACCTATATAAAGAGAAGAAATTCATTGTGCAAATCATGAGTGCGGGTGCAAGAAGTCTAAGCTTGAATGAATACTTCTCTCTGAAGTATATCTAAATGGAAAGGGTTACGATTGAATGATAGATCTGAATGTATAATGCACCATTGATGAAGAAGGGTATCTAGATCTGAAATGTGTTTGTATCAGCTAGATCTGTTTCTGGAATGATTAGATCTGAGATGAGGTGAACATACGCCGAAGTAAGGTAAATCTACGCTGAATGTCGGTCTGAAGAGTATCTTGCTCTATGGACCCCGAAATATACGCTGGTTTGCCGCGAGAGGAAGCGCGTATATACGTGGCTTCGGCCCGAAGAAAGCGCGTATGCGCAATGAAATTAGATCTATAATATGTACATAAGTATACGTTGGTTTATGTGAACGGAAGCGCGTATATACGCGAAATCGGTGAGAAGCGCGTATGCAAACTAGGGTTTTGCTGAAGTACGTGGTAAGAAATGGAGTCTGTTACGCTGTACTCTGCGTGCTCTGTGGGTGAGTTATATGTATCTGGTTCATGATTGGTGTGCTTAAAAGTATGGAAAGGGTCCAGTCTGAAAATATGATGAAACGTGGCCTACAAGTGGTGACCTAAAGGAAGCTTTGGATCCAGTGTGAAAATTGATGAAACATGGTCCATAGAGGTGCTGAGAATTGTAGCCTTCAGTCAGGGGGTTGTAGCTCCCTTCCAGGTGAGGCTGGTAAATGAGAGCAGGGGGTCGTAGGTCCCTTCCAGGAGAGGCTGGTAAACGAATTAGGGGGTTGGAGCTCCCTTCCAGGAGAGGCTGGTAAACAAGCACAGGTGGGTGCCTGCGTGCTGGTAGGAGTCTACACCAGCACATATGTTGTAAGATGTTTTCTTTATAATAAAATATTGAAGGCTGCGCAACGGCAGCGGTGGTTTTCTCCCGACTTGAGTTTCCACCTAAAATACTGGTGTTCATGTGTGATGCTTATGTGTGATGGTTTATTCTATTGTTACTGCACATGTTTACTGATAACTTAACATTAGATGAATGAATGTTGCAAAGAACTAAGTTAAGAAATATCTGCATAATTAGATCTATGTTCATACGCAGGTTATGTAAAGGATATCCACGTATATACGCTAGCTGGCTTCAGGAAAGTAGCGTATGGGTTTTAGAAAGTGAAAAAGTTAAAGATTTGAATATCACGATTCAAACAACGGTTACACCCCCTCTTAGTATTTTTCCCAACACTTATAGCAGCACTCATCTCCTTACTATCCTCAAGCTAATGGGCAAGTCAAAGCCATGAACAAATCCTTGAAGACAATTCTTCAATGGATGATTGATAAAGCCAGATCCAATTCACATATTATGTTGTATCCTGCACTTTGGGCATACCAGATGTCAGTTAAAACTACAACTGGTTTTACTACATTTCAATTTGCTTATGGCTGGTTGAAATCTATATTTCTGATTGAGTGTGAAATTACCTCTCTTAAGCTAGCTGTTGAGCTGCTTCCAGACACATCTAGTCTGAAAGAACACCTTCTTCATCTAGAACATCTTGACAAGCAGCGTCGAGATGCAGCTACGATGAATGAGGCACATAATAAATGGGTAAAAATCCAGTACGATAATGTGGTCAAACCTAGGGTATTCTCTCAAGGTGACCTTTTCTTGGTATATGCCCAAGAGAAGGATGCCTTGGGGGCAGAGAAGTTTAAATCCATGTGGTATGGCACCTTCATCATTAAAAAGGTTATGTAGAAATGTGCTTATGTCTTGATTGATTTTGATGAGAATGAGTTGGCAGAGCCCAGAAATGGGCTCTATTTGAAAAGTATTATGTTGAGGCTTTCGCCTAGCATCTTGCTATGCTGTATATATTTTTTGTTTTTTGTACATATCTGATTTTTCGATTTGGTAATGTGATATTGATGAATTTGATCTGCTTTGACAAGTGTTATTGGATGTGATGAGTCATTTTGGTTTCACTGATGGTGCTAGTAGACTTACCCGAAACTTAGCTTCCACGGCTTGGGAACTTCATTATCCATCCGGTCAGTTGTTAGTGTCAAGAGGTGTCTTCATTGGTCTTGCTTCGAAAAATGTTGCAAAATACACTGTAGTGATTAATCTACTCTTGGAGGCAATATCCTTGGGTGTTGATTTGTTAGTAGTTTTCTTGGATTCGCAGTTGAACAACACATATCAGGTTTGAGACCCATTTTTTCATCAATTGTTTTTGAGGATATGTTTTTTACAAATATCATTTCAATTTATAACATTCACTCATATTCCTCAAGCTGACAATTGGATGGCAGACTTACAAGCTAATCAAGAAATTGATTGGCATATTCATCATTCAATACTTTAAAAAATATATCAAATATATCATACATTTCTAATACATTTGAGTCATCACATCATATAAATCACTGTATATATATATATATAGTCAGAGTGTTCAAAAACATAAAAAATATGGACCACCATGTCCTACAAAATTAGGGCTTATGCCTGCGATCATGTCTATCATCAAAAAATATTACAATCATCTGATCATATCTGTAAATCTACTCTGGAGGTCCCTGCCCAACGTTTCTATTCCTATAGAACACGATAGCAGTCGCTACTCAGCGGAATAACCACACCCAGGCTCATGGTACTCTGATTACCCATCTCTGGATAGCCTCTGGTAGGTCCTCTATCGCATCCATAGGCACTTGGCAAGTCAAACTCTCTAAGTTCCTCTGGATCACATGGAGTGTTCTGCCAGGGTCTTCTGCATCTACCTCACCTCTACGGTGCTTATGTCTTGGGTATCTCTTAGGCCTAACTAGTCCCATGTCTGCATCATGATCATCATAATTTCGTAAGTCATTTTGGTCCAATCAAAAAAAAAAATTCATTATCATAATTTGAAAAAATCATAAAAAAAAAATATCACATAATCAAAAATCAAAATTACAATCTCACCGATTGTGCCCCATGTTGCACCGAGTTGCAGGACTAGATTTGGATCAGCACAAAAGTCCATCCTAGCATAGGGATAATCTTCCACTGCAATGACTTGTTCCTCCCACCATTGGAAGAACTCATCATCCCAAGTAGTCTGGGGAACTTCACTTCCCCTTAATCTCTTCATCAGATCTGCCCATCGGGCTATTCTTGGATCTCTCAAGCTACTGATCGTTGAGATGAATTTGGGCCGAAGCCCTGGGACCCTCTCGAAGAATAATGTTAGCAAGATTGTACCATACCTGAAATGTTTGGTCTTTACTTTCCAGATCGATGTTAACTGTTTCTTCATATTTCTCAGTAATTTTGTGCACCAATCAAAGATATTTATCAGAAATTCCACTGCTATACTCATTTGTGTCCTCGAATCCTGATGCAGAGAAGTAGATCCTACTACTCTGCCAATGGTGAAGAGAAGGATCCTCATATATAAATCCTTCAAATCTCTAATAGGAATCCGAGTTCCTACCTTTTGTGCATCCTCTACGCAGTATACTTGGACATAATATTCTACGGTTAGCCCTCCAATAGGCTTTCTGTGTAAATCTATTGGGTCTCCTCTCCAAGAAATTCCAATGATGAAATAAATATCTTCCACTTCTATGCGTAGTGGCATATGGTCAATTATGAAGCATTCCTCTTCCAGCTCCCAATAATTCACCAAGATTTGAAGCAGCCGCACATTTTTCTTCATATTTGACATTTTAAAAAAATTGAGCAATCCACAATTTCGAAGAATACTTAGTGAATTTTCATCTTCCATCACTTCATTGTCGATGGAACTATGTTCACGCTCTCTCCATCTAATAGAAATCCTGAAAAAATCATTAAATCATGGATTAAATTCAAATTTTAAACTTTTTCTCTACGCATATGTGGCTTCGCTTATACACAGTCGTGTATCATACGCAGGTTTTTCCACACGAACCCGCGTATGCGCAAAGGGTTTCATCAAAAAATATCTTTCCTACAGTCAAATTTCAAAATTTTTACTTTAAAATGGAATGAAATTGATGAGCAGGGTGAGTTTAGAGCTTACTTGATTGATTGGGTGTGATTTGATGGTTGATTGCTCTAGTTTCGAGAAAAGGAATTTTTGCTCCAAAAGCTCCTTCTCCACTTCAACAATGTGAAAATGAGCCCAATTTGAGTCAAATGGTCTATTTATGCCCAAAATTTGAAACTTTTGAAAATTTTCCTTATTCTTATTTTTCAAATTTGATTAAGGTTGTATAACCATTTGGCTTGTAAGTGTTGGGCAAGGTATTTTTCACGTACATATTGCTGAATTCAAAAATTTTCTAGTTTTTCTTCGGATCCATGACCGTTGACCTGTCATGGCAGTTATATGATTTCGAACTGGCATATAGGTTAGGGAATCCACTTTCCGTTGCATTTTGCATACTAACCTCCATTCTGATCACTTTCCATAGGGTTGATCCCATCATGTCATGAGTATTTAACCCATTTCACTTGTTGATTTTTTTAATCAAGACTTGGTGGTAGATCCTTCCTTTACATGGGCTTCCTAGTTAGTTCCTCGCTATCATTTTTCACCCATGCTGCAATTCTTGTGGGCTCAGGAGTCCTCTTTCATCCGCCCATGTCTTATGCGCTGAAGCTTCATTCTTTTTCTTCTTCGCTATCATTTTTTGGCCATTACCCTAGAGGCTCGCTGATGTTGTCAAGTTGTATCATTGCATATTGACTACTTGTTTATCCTAGCCTTTAGCCAGCTTCATTCGGACTCAATGTTTAAGTCATATTTTGACCATGTATTTCTGTACAAGTTAACCATGCAATCACTTAGCTTTTGCAACTTGACAGCTTTACCCATGGATGGAACATTCCTCTGAGTGTCACTTACTAGTTTTTGCCACCTTGCATTGAGCATAGGATTGTTCCTATCCCAAGAACTAGTGCATTTTTTTACTACACTCGTTCTATCCATTGTATCATAGAATTATTTTATTATTTTTCAGGCATTAAATATGAAAAATACAAAATAAAATTAAATATTTTGAAAATGACCGAGAGCGGGATATGTCTTCCATACTTGATGGCAGCTACAGTCTTAGTTTTGTCACCCTTGAACAAAGCACAAAACAATCTAAGTATTTTCTCCATTTGGGATGGTTTTATTTTTTGACTTATGAGATGCCATAACCTTATTTCATGAATCAGTACTCCTCCAGTTGGTTATCTCTTCCAATCATATGGAGGGTTTGTTTATGCCTCCTGCATGAAAAAATTATACCAATTTATCATTTGTTGCCATAGTCAAACATGAGTCGTGCTTTTGTTCAAGGGAACTTGACCTGAGTCGGCCTTTCTGCAGTGTCGCTTGACTCATTTTTCAGTCAGCCTTCTAGGCCTTGTCAATATCTTGTTCTATCACATCAGAAATTTGGTCCTTTTCTTGTCTTGGTTTGAGAAGGTCCCTATTGACTTCTTTCGGGCGATTTTGTCACTTATCGACTACGACATATTGCTCTGAGAGTAAACCTAGAGCTGCACCCTAGCCCTATTTACATAATTGATAGGTGACCTTGTACTCAACATTTGATCATCATCAAGGATCTTTGACTGAGTGGTTTCGCTTGGGTTCGACTTCAGCTTACATTATCACACCTGAGATTCATGCAGTACCTTGATTTCCATTTGACCCTATCAGTGGATATCTCGCCTCTTTGTAAACTTTCATTATTGATTAATTTAGAGGGCTTCTGCTGTGTGCCATCTTGATCTTGTGCATGACGGAAACGTACTTCGGGTTCGTTACTTCACTCTAATTCATCCAATTCCTTCCAAATTTTGGCCTCCAAGTTAGACTCATGCTAGACTGATGTGGGATGCCTTAATGCCTTCCTTCCAGCAGATATTTTACCATCGACTCCAACTCATTGCTCTGGGAATAAGGTCTAGAGTATTTTATGAGTACCTTAAGGTTTGCAGTCATTAGTGGCAAACTCTTCACTATCAATAGTGAGGACACATCATTGCCTCATGATTGATAGATTCTTTCAAGTGTTCGAATTCAACTCATTCATTCGCACTTGCAAGATTGTACTAGGGCACCTTGAAACTCATTATCATTATTGGTGGGTTGTATCGCGTTTGTTAACAGTATACATCAATGATCGGTAATCAAACGATTTCTCACATGGTTGACTTTAGCTCATTTATTCCCATTGTGTAGAATTCTGTCATAGTGATTGGTGAAGACCTCAGGTTTGCATCAACATGCTTTGGTTCACTTTGACATCTCCTTCCATTTTCTGCGAGTGACACCATCCACCTTTATATGTTGCAGTTTCATCACAACAACATCTTATATGTTGGCTCCCGAGTTGCATGTTGTACCATTTGTTCCACCACTTATGATTTGGTACTTGGAGATTTAGTTGTGACATTTGTGATCAAATATTTGTTGCAACATCATTGATCAATCTTCTATATGTGATACTTGGACTTGATTTGACTTCTACTTCTGGGCAGTGGTCAGATGATTAACTATGTATTTTACATTTCAGCTACACTTGTATACATATTGGATCTGCTATATACTTCATATGCAGACATGCTTTTCTTTCACTGAGCATGGGTATGCCCAGCTCAGACGTGAGCTATCTTTCTGATCTCTCTCACTGGTTTTTTTTTGGCAGGTTGAAATCTGGTGAAGTCCTCTCTAGTCCTCGCAAGGTTCTTTCTATGCACATAATACATTTTGGCCATCATGTACCCCTTCTAACATCATATGTTAATGGGAATCTATTATAGCATCATTTATCACTATCTCATACTTGATGATATATTCTTTGGCCTTGGGCACCCCTTCCCTTCATATTTGGTCATTTCTCAAAAACAATATTTTAAAACCCATATGCGACTCTGCCCAGACTTTTCCACGTATACCTGGGAGCCCATCTATAGACAACCGCGTATGCCATTTTAATCATTAAAAATATATATATATATATATATATATATATATATATATATATATATATATATATATATATATATATATATATATATATATATATATATATATATATACGTATATATTCCCTATTTTGAGGGGGGTTTTATGGTTGTTCCAGTAACTTAACCACCCCAGCCTATGGCCTAACTGTTCCCAACTGTAAAAGACTAATTTGAGGGAGTATAAAAGCCCCTCAAGGGAATGGCCTAAAGGAAGAGAGAGAGAAATATAGATATTATACATTTTTGGAGCCTTATCCAAGTCTGATATATTCCCATGCCTCCTGCACTTCCCAGATATTTAGGAAACCCTTGTTTCCTTGAGATGTTCATCACCCTATATGACATCCATTGTGCACTCATCTTGAAGAAATCTTGAGAGGTTAGGGCTGGGTGGATCCAAAGGATGGTATTCTCGAAGACCGTGGCATATTTTAGGGGATATCTTTACATTTCCATACTGTACATGTCATTAACAATAGAATAATCCATATTTCTCCTGATGTTTACATGTCAATTATCTTTTATACATGTGTAATGATGATTAATTGAACATTTAATATTGTTTTTATGATGTTATACATGATTTCCACTAACATCTAGAACACATATATGTTGTAAAACTAGGATTTTATGTTCGTTCTTTGCTGGTTTATAGATTTTGGAGCAGAAAGTGTTGTAGGGGGTTTTCACCCCACGAGATTTGCTTCAACCAAGGAATATCCAGGTGAGTTATGCAACCAACAGTTTCTATTTATTAGCATAAAAGTTGGTTTAGTGAGTCCTTCTTGTGATGGAATTGTCCTTATCTGTGAAGGTTATCAACCTAATACCTTTAGGGTATCATTTTCAGAAACAACGAAGCGGGATTGAAATGTGCGAAGTGTGAAATGTGATAATGTCAAAATTGTGAAATGCGAGATTCGGTGGGTAAGAAACTGTGAAATGAAAAATGCATAGGTACAATGTAGCGAGATGTGAAATGCGAAATGTGATAAGTCAGATGACCTGGCAGTAGGAGAGGTGGCAGAGTGCTTTAATCATATCGCAATGGGTGGTGGGAGTGGGGAAACGTTAGTGGAGAGTGGATGGAGATTGCAAAAAGTGATTGCAGTAAGTCTTAAAGGAAAAAGGGAAAAGGTTGTGAAATTCCATGGGTGAAGTTGCAGTGGAGTATGGTAATAATATCACAATCAGGGCTTAGAAGTGGAAAATATTAATTGTAACCAAGTGGGGAATTTGATTTGCGATTGCAATGAGGATAAAATTTGTGAAGTGTGAAATGCGATAATGCTGAAATTGTGAAATGAGAGATGAAAAGTTCAATCAGTTAGAGTTTCGAGGAGAAAGGCGAAGGTCGATATTTTAATTGGCTTTTGTGAATAAAAAAGGTGTGACAACTGTTAAGGAGAGAAGAAATATGGAAATGGAGGCACAATACAGTGCTCAGGCCTGAAAACAGAGCTCGAAAATGAAGCGGGATGGCTTGATGAACTTCTCTCGGGAAGTTGATACTTACTCGTACAATCAAACCTGTTGATTCATGCACGAAAACAGACAAAATGTGTGATAAAAATAGTGAAAAAAAGACTCAAATGGGTAATGAAATTTTTTCCCTAAACTAAGAAGTAGTGAACAGAAGTAATTGTTGGTCCATGGGAAGGCCTACCCTCCTCAAACTCTATGGACATAGATGAGAGGGGAAGGCTCGATCCACAAATTTTGGATTTTTCCTCTATTCTATTACTCTCATAAGAAAATGAAAAACGCTACAACAACACACTGAAAGAAAAAACTAAACAACAATTAAATTATCATAAACTAGCTAACTGATCAAGAATAAAACTAACTAAATGGCAGGAACAAAACTAGCTAAATAACAGAAAGGAAAGAATGATAGCACGAGAGGAGCTGAAGTACATGGTTTGGGCCCTAACCAATGAGCCCAACTTTATGGAACTAGATCAATAAAAAGTCATCTGAATACTCATTGCATTACAAAAGTACAGTCTTATTATAGCCCAAAGGACTTAAACAAAAAATCCTAATAGAATGGAAGAGAATGACATGGGATGGAATGGAATGAAAATTGAATGGACTAGAAATCGACCCTAATTATCTCTTGGTTATATTTATTTATTTGAAATGGAAGCTACCAAAAGCTCCCTAAAAAATAGTGATTGAGTCCACTTTGAATCAAAGTAAACCATAGATTGAGTGCAATTCATCTTCATTTTGCTTGGTTGCCTTTGATAGATAAGGAGGGTGGAAAACACCCTTGAATTTCTCCAAGATTTCTCCAAAATTTCCTGCATTATGCTCATTTATTCTTCAACCTTGATATTCCAGTGGCAGGGAGAAAGTCCCTAGATTATCTCCTCCAAATCTGCATAATCTTCCCAATATTCTCACAATATTCTACAAAAATAACCAATATTCGGCACAAATATGAAATTACCTTTAAACCTTCCTAAAAGCATATTAAAGCATAAGAAAACATTATTAAGTTCAGAAGGAGAGATTTGATATATATTTTTATGTACATAAGAAATGTAGATGGGCCTAAGAAAGGCTAGATGGGCCTTATTTTATGTTTAATTTAGAGGCCCATCAAAGGTAGCAGGAGTAGCTTCCTCTTACCTTGAAATATACGACATTTGTGACAGCTCATCATAGTTTTATACAAATATGCAAAGAGAGTAGACCAATAATATATATCCCTCAACACGTTATTTTGCGTAGTTTTCCAAAAAAAATGACCTCCACAATCTCCCTTGTGGAAATCATTTATTACCTCCTTGGCTTCATTTTCTATGAGACAGTTTACCAAGACACCTCCCAGGTCTTTCCAATATAGAGCGTTGTCCAATACAGTACTTGGAAGCTTTCAACTTTAATGACCTAGCCTTACTTTTAGACATGTCTGGAGGAGAATTAAGATGTTGAAGAACATAAATGATGCCAGAATACCAAGGAGATGAGACAAACATTTCTGATACCTAAATGAGTGAGCCATCATCTTCTCCTTCGGACAAAACTAAAATGATATTGATGTCAAGTGCATGTAAATTGGATTCATCCATCAACTTGGCTAATCCCTGACCTTTGATCAGATTTGTAGGCTTGATCTCAAGGTCATACTCTAACATATTTGCTATCCATTTTCATCTTTTGCCTTCCGGACCAATTTGCATTAGGACATCCTTCACTGCTGCATTAGGGACATAGGCTAGAATATGTGAATGAAGGATATACACTCGAATATCCTTAAATGCCTTTACTAGGGCTAAGGCTTTCTTCTCAATGATGTTATATGTAAGGGAAACGTCTCTAATAGTACGATTGAAGAAATAAATGGGTTGTTCAGTCTTATCCTTCTTTTCCATCAAAATAATAGCCAAAGTATGTTCGAAGGAAAATGAAAATTTGATGAAATCAATGGAATTGTTGGGACTAATAAAAATATGAGTTGTTGTCAAGGAAAAATTAAAGGAATTGAAGGAATTTTTACCATCCTCCGACCACCTTACCTCACTATCCTTTTTAATAATATTGGTTATTTATCTAAAATTCTCGACAAGATTTGGGATACATATTCTCAAGAAATTCATCTTACCATTAAAGTCTTGGATTTCCTTCTTGCTACGTGGAAAATAAATTTTATGAATAGCCTCAGTTCAGGAGGGATCAATATGGATACCATCTTGGGAGATGATATGACCAAGATTCTTGCCCTCCTCCATGGCAAAAAGACTCTTTTTGGGATTGAGTGAAATCCCAAATTTCCTGCATTTCTCAAATACAACTCTCAAATGATATAAAGGCTCATCATCAAAATGAGTGAAAAATGTCAAATCATCAAGGTACACTACTAGAAAAACATCTTTTTCAATTTCAAATGAAATGCCCATCGCCCGTTGAAAAGTGGCTCCTGCATTCTTGAGCCCAAATGACATTTTCGCATACTTGAATCCCCAAGGTGTCGTGAAAGAAGTTTTCTCTCGGTCATTCATATGCACTAATATTTGATTATATCTTGAATATCCATCAAGAAGCAACATTGGAGAGAACCCAACCACTCTCTGTAGGATATGGTCCATCTTAGGAAGGGGAGAGTTATATTTTAAAGACACCTTATTCAAGTTTTTGAAATCAATACAAAGACTAATTTCTCACATTTTCTTTCTCACCGGAACAAGATTTGACATCCATCCTGAAAATCTAATGGGAACAATGATACCAGATTTAAAAAGTACGTTTACCTCTTTCTCTATTGATGGTAAAAATCTTGGATTTATTCTTCTCAACTTTTGTATGAAGGGATTTTGATCAGACTTGACTGGAATTGTATTCTGAATGATATTTCTATCATATAATTTCAGATCTACATATTCCCAAGAAAATATATTAGAAAATTCAGATAACAAGGCTATGTACTTAACTTTCATCTTTGGAGATAAGGACTTAGTCAACCTAACCATTTTGCGATTGTCTGTTGTTTCAATATTCACATCTTCGACACCTTTATCAATAGGAACCATGGCCATATTTTTTGCAACATAATTTTTATCAAATGACTCTTCCAAAGGTACAAGACCCCTTGGAATGTTATTATCTTTTAGTTGTAACACATCAACTTGAGCAACCTCAATCACTTGATCATATTTATCATATACTTCATCAATATAAGAATTTTCAAACTCACCTTCCATCTGCAGAAATGTATTCACCTGTTTGTAATCCCAGAATACTTTCCAATACCTCAAATTGTTAGGAACAGTTGGTCGGCGTTTCACATGAATTTAAAACTTCCTATTAGAGAATATTAGAATCTTAAAGTTACTTGTTGTTGTAGCAAGCGAATCTGTCGTATGATTTTTACTTTTTGGCACACATAACAATGTATATTTAGGAAAAATTTTGAGAATTTCAAGTACAACATTTATATATGCTCTCATCCTTGGATTCTTTGCCCGATATTCCCCTTTGACCCACTTAATTACAAGCTCAGAGTCGCCATAAACATAAATTATCTTTGCACCTAACTTTTTCAGAATTTTGTGGTTGTCGATCAATGCCTCGTACTAAGCTTCATTATTGGAACAATCATATGCTAACTTATAGGAACAAAATCTCACATTTTTTAGAATTTTACCTGATTCATGAATTGGATTGTGGATCCAAATTCCGATGCCTACCCCATCTTTCCCTAAGGCACCATCGAAATCCATGGTCCAAACACCATTCTCATAATCAAGAAGTTGGAATTCTGCAGTCTGATTTGTTTCCTCCTTTTGGGCCAGTGTTTCAACTTGTTCATTTCCTTTTTTTTATTTTATGATATCTTCTCTAAAGTACTAGCCTAATTTCCTTGTCTTTCATCCAAAATTGCTCAGGCACTGTTTGAAATTTCTAGAATTTACTCAACTTCTATAATCTGACTATATAGATTATCAAAACTATTATCATTAAACAAAATAAAGGACTCAAGATCAATATGTATAAAATTGATAAGGTTATTGTTTTGTTTCTTTTTATTGGTGATCATATACTTCATTTTTTTCTCCCGGTACAACTTCTTTAGTTGCCGAAAAACCTCGATGGTGGCATAAGAGAAATCCAATTATAGAGTAGCTCTTAAATTTTCTCCCCATGAAATTTTCAGCATGATACCACACCACAAAGGTATATCAACTACTACCACATCCACTAAGACATTTTCAACAGGAATTTTCTCAAGTGAAACTACCGAGTCCTTTATAAGACTTAGACAATGTACTCTACCATAATCAAAAGAGTAAATATCATGGGAAGGTATGGTTATGTCCAAGCCCAATTTTTCCATTATTTCCTTTTGCATTAGGTTATGAGAAGCTCTAGAATCAAGCATGGAATTATGGAGGATGCATTGGTGAATCCTCAAACTGAGATAAAATGGGGGAACTTCACTATCTTCTAGTTGACCATGTATGGTTGGACCAAAAAGGAGCTCGGGTTGATCATCTTCAACATTAACCACATCTAACATATGGTCTACTTTCATCATTTTAGAAACATGATATTTTTATTGGTTATTTTTCACAAGCTCGGTCAAGTGGATACAAACTTTCAACTTAGAGATTTAATTTTCTAAGCTAATCAGATTGGATTGTTTATCTACCTCTTTTACAATGATGTACCTCTTATCGAGTAGGTATTTTGTTACAAATAATTTATTTTGGCCTTATTTTTATTTTCTTGGTGTACTTGTAGATTCTTGGTTGTTCTTGTTTTTATTTGTATCTGTAGGCTCCTTTCCCTTGTTTTGAATAGCTTGGGGATTTTTGCTTGGTTGAGTATCTTTTTGCTGAGTTGCCCTCTTTTGAATAGGAGTGATAGGAACATCTCAGTTTCTCAATGAATATGTCATTTGATGTGAGATGATAGCATTAAGATAACCTCTTTGATAATCATCAGATAGGACCTCCAACTCATCATCATTTGCAAGCATGTAGTCCTCATCTTTCAGTAAGTCTGTTTTTTTAATTTATTCCTTATCTTGTGTAAGGAAAATACGTTGTCCATATTCTATGAAGAAATGATCCTCTTCCATAATATATTCCTCCTCTTCAAGCACTTGAACATAATTATGTTGCAAATGAGTGTGTATCTTCTATTGTGTTGGTTTCTCTGGAGGTCTTTTCTCCCTCTGTTTAATCCTAAACTAAGGGTGTTGTTGCTGACCTCGAAAATTAGGACTTTGAACCTAATTTTTTGGTTGTCTTTCAGTGATATACCTTATATCCACCATTCTCTCCATAATCTTGATTAGAGTATCCAATTTTTCATTAGAGGATGTGGATGGTTCTTCCTTGATTGTCACCTTTGTTTCACCATTGGTCTTTGAATTTTTTATTGTCAAATTTTCTTTGACACTAACTTCATTCTTTTGCATCTCCTCAAGTGTTTCAAGACTTCTTTCCTGGAGATGGTATGCCATATCCAAATAAAAATCATCTGTATATTGCAAGAGAGCCAAACCTGGAGAAGGCTTGATCTCATTGGGGACTGAGTTATATACCCAGTTAAAGTGAGTAGTAAAATCTTGAACAAACTCATTTGGATTTATTTTTAAATTTTCATATTCAGAAAGAATATGAAGTGGATTTTTTTTCACTTCCCATATAGCTATAAATGCATCAATTAATTGCTCTAGATTTCCTATGGAATTGGTAGTCAAAGAACGGAACCACGTTTTTACATCCCTGGGGATGCTTTGGGTGATGATTCTTATTTTTGCATCATCAAAATCAATCTCTTGTAAGTCAATGAAATCAATGAATTTCATTAAGTGTTGTCTAGCACTAATCTCTGAAGTTTCATCAAAGAGAGGAAGTGTTTGACCATAACCCCATGGTAAGGGTGTAAGTTGATGAGGTAAAATGAGAGGTGAAAATATCTCCATGAAACCTGCTAAGTGTGGTGTAGGAGTAACAATGTGAGGGGTGGAATGAGATGGAAATGAAGTAGAAGGGATGTAATAAGAGGAAGAAACTGATTGAGATGGTGTGGGAGTGAACAAAGACTCTTGCTGATACTAGATGATAGCTTTCTCAGATGTATATTGGAGTTGATTGGCTAATTTTTCAAGTCTCTGAAAACTGACTCCAGAATTTCCTATAAAAATTTAACTCAGATTTATATTCTCCAGATAATGTACTATTTTTGAGCTTTAGGAAATCAAATACTACTTCAAATAATTATGTAACTTCAGACAACCTCAAGGGATCAAACACTATTTGAGACAAGGAAGTTTCCGACTTTGATATAAACAAAGATAACTAAAATTTCAAATCAAATGGAATATCTCCAAGTGACAATATTTTTGTAGGTAATGATGTAGACCTCACCAATGAATATGGGCCCGACTGAATCTCTAAGTGCTAGGATATTTTATTTGTGATGAATTTCTCTGGATATTAAACTAGAGAACCTGGATGTGGATCAGGATTCGTTCTTGTGTTTCTTTTCGAAGCCAAAATGTTCTTTGTTTTTGCACCTCATCTCTCTGAAATTTTTGAATCATCCTTCACGAACACTAGGGCCTATCACCCACATGCCTAAATTTGATGAAAAGTAATAGTACACTCAGGGAAGATCTATCACTTTGTTCCCCAGAAATAGTGCCAGTATGTTAGCACTCCACCAGTTCTTTGAAGGCTGAAAATGAGACCAGCAAATGTAACCACAAATCACTTTGACCTAGTAGCTAGCCCTACCAGGCTAAGAGGGCTCTCTCAATGAGATCACAACCAAGGATTGACTGTGACATGAAATATATTAGGCTAGATATAACAGGCTTATGCAGGTTTTGAGAAATTTAGTTTTTGATGTTGGATCAGGGATGCAACCAAGTAGCTAGATATAGGGATCAAAGTGCTTAAAAATAGAAAAATATAAAGGAGCAAGGTAGAAATGGGTTTATGATGGCTTTAGGGTTTTCTAGATATAGTGGAGAGTATGAAAGAGTAGAGGGATTTAATGACCATATTAAACCATGAATTCATTAAACTAGAAGTATGAAATACAAAATGAAATTTCCATATAAATAGATCTAAATCAATATAATTATGCCTATGAACTGTAAGGAAAGCCACTGAAGATACAAGATATGAAGGAGGAGCTATATATCATTCAATAAATAATATAACAAAGAAGATACATGAGCATAAAATTACAGCACATGAATTCCTAGATAATAGTTGCAACTTCATCATTTCATTTTTGAATAAAAGTGAAAGCGCAAGCTATAAGATTACAATCAACTACTTAGAAACTGTAGCGAAGGCTCCAAAAACAGGGCAAAAAGGTGATTTTTAACCTGTTTTGGGGCATTTTAATCCCCCAGAAGTGGATGATGAGGAAAAAAATCTGACTCAGATTAATGTACTTGTGAAGAGGAATCCAAAACTATTGATGTTTCCTCCAATGGACCCACCCCCCCCCCCCCCCAACAAAAGCATAGTGTGGCCCACGCTACGCTTTTTCCAATATGACTAGTTTTTCAATTTTACAATTTTGACCAAGATTTCACAGAAGACAAAATTTTCCCTGAAAATCCTCAACATTGGTCCAGAGGTGCCTCATGAGGTATATTATGCAACTAAAGAAGCATCAGCAAGAATCTCCAAGTTATCATTCTCATTTTGACTTTCTAGGGTTTCCTTGAGTTTGACTAACAACTGTTTGACATTGACATTAAAAATTTGATTTCTTGCATAATAGTGGTCAACCATGTGTTTATGTGTCTTCTTGTCCCTGCTGTCCTTGTGAAGGAGCTTCTCCAAGTGAATGTTGACTTTCTCAAGCCAAAACTCCCTATTTTCATTGATTTCATTGGCTATCCTTTTTCAAAACTCAACTCTTCATCTGGTGGATTTTTCTCTCTTTCCTTTCGCAATGCTCTTGAGTCAATCACTTATTTTCCCTTTACATCATGCATACTAGCTTCAAATTGACTTTTCTCTAAAGAAAACTTTTTTTCCTTCAACTGATGGTTTTCTTGCTCTAGGAAGGAAATAATGAAATTATCACTTGCCAAGTTTTCTTGGAGC
Organism: Pinus albicaulis; assembly: GCA_034641835.2. Classification (NCBI taxonomy): domain Eukaryota; kingdom Viridiplantae; phylum Streptophyta; class Pinopsida; order Pinales; family Pinaceae; genus Pinus; species Pinus albicaulis. The sequence continues at coordinate 59,580 of JAXQQM020066875.1, forward strand.
TCTTTGATCTAAGAATCTTTGTCCTTGATGACCCTCTCTAGTTTTTCATATTCTTCACTAGCCTCCAAGTCCACTAAGTCGAAATCATGCTCTTCCTCATGCATAGATGTCTCCTACTGTGAATGTAATCCCTTCACCATTGATGTGGGCTTGGCCCCTTCCTCAATTTGAGGAGAAAACACAAGTCTTCTACCTCTCTGATAGGTATTATTGACCTCAATATTCCTCGTCACTGAAATGGTGCTAGGTGAGCCAACCTCTACATGTCTAGAAGGTGTTTATTCTGATGACAGTGTTGATGGAGAACAAGGGCTAGTAGGCTGGCTACCTGAAGACAAAAAGACATATGCCTACATGAAAGTGTCCCAAGTGATTTTCTTCTAATCAAGATGGTGTAAAACAATGATCTTGATCAGGGCATGGTGGAGTAGACTGCTTCAAGACTACTCTTCTTATGTTGGACCTTTTCTACCATCTTTTCCAAACTCTTATAGAGGTATTTGGGAAATTTGAATGGCTTTACCCCTATGAAATGATTAAGAAGTCTGATAGGATACCCATACAATCTAGAAAATCATCTCTCATAGGTGAAGTACTTCATGATGATCTTCATGAGTGGTGTGTACTTCTCAAGGAGGTGCCCAACAGGAAAAACCTTCTTCATGTGTTGTTGGTGATATCTTATGAGATAGGGCCGATAGTTTTCAAGGGCTAGATCTTAGTTCTTAAACATTTTTTCACCATGACTAGGCATGCATGAGACCTCGGCTACTATATCAATTGATATAGTGCAATCAACCCCTACAATTGTTACTTTGTTCCTTTTGAGTTGAGTGAAAAACAATTTGGTCAATGTGACATTATATTTGACCTTCTCAGCTAGTTGAAAAAAACGAAGGCATCCTACTACCTGAAAACAATTCTTGGACAGATTTGTAGACATCATTTCAAGGGTGTTTAGGGGCTCATGTATTATCACCTAACATCGTTTGTTATAAGATCTTTTCTCCTCCATTTTGTTCATTGTAAGGGAAAATACCGTAATATGACAAAACAAGGGAAGGGGAAAAGGGATAGGATGAGGGAGTTAGGGAAGGGAGATAGGTGTAGAAAAATTTAGGGAAATGGGCAGGGCTTCTAGGAGGTTTAGGAAGTGAAATGGCATGAAATAAGTAAGGGGATTGGGCTAGGATATTTAAACGCATTCTGAGCTAGGAAAACTACCCAAAATGGTAGAATTGGGATAAGGTTTTGGATTTGGGAGTTAGGAATGGGGAATAAAGGGGTATGAAAGTTGTGGTAGATTATTTTGAGTGTGAGGGAGGTAAAAAATTCTAGGGGAGAGTGAATTTACCACGCAAACTTCGAAAAATAGGGATAGTCACTAAAACACAGCATGGAGGTTAATGGAGGGTTTACACACTAAAACAATGAAATTGAGCTACAAGGAGGAGTATTATGAGGTGATACTTACTTTTCCATAGATTCTTAACACATTGAAAACCTTTAGAAGCCTTCAGGAATAGAATTTGTGCCTCCAGGAGAGAAAACATAGCCTTGTGAATAAAGCATTGTTGAGATTCAACAAGAAGATCCTAGTGAAAATTTATAAGCACCTACAATAGGATGGAGCCTCAGGCTATTTTTGGGTGCATGTCTATTTATAGATGCATGAGAAAATTCTATTTATAGGAGCATGTCTATTTATAGATGTATGGGAAAATTTGATTTATAGATTGCATGTATATTTATAGATGCATGTTGACTATTATTATCCCTTGATATTAGTTGGACAATAAACAATAATCTATTCTCAATGGGCACTTGGAAATACTTAACTGATGTGTCAAATAAGTTAGTTAAAGAAATTCCGAGTTAAGAGGTTGGTTGGTGGGACATTCAAGTGGAATTAGTTGTAACTGAGTGATTCAAAGTTGTAAGAGAGTTGGAAGTGTAGTTATGTAAGTTGTAATGTAGTTTAACTCAGTTAAGTGAGTTAAACTCAGTTGTGCTAGTTGTAACTGAAGATACACTAGTGAGAGATCAAGTGAATTAATTATTAATTAATTCACAATTAGTGGTCTCACATGCAAGTGAATATTTACTACTATTAACTGCATGAATGTCAAATCCAGTGGAGACCCATTTGAGTTGTAGGTGAAAGGGTAGTAAACTATCAGTTGTGACATTATCCGGTTGCACACATGAAACCACACACACATTGGATGTGCCCATGAGGATTGCGCAGTCAAGGCAGGACGGATTGCATTCATTGAGGGATTTATATCAACTAGGATTTCACAGTGGAGGTAGGTTGTCTGGAGACAGTAAACTTGCTAAGGAACTTGCCAATTTTTGTATGACAGTGTGAGACAGTTTGCTCATGTAGTGAGAGCTCTTGGATTGGATATTTGTATGTATTTTTTTCATGATCCATGAATAATACATAATAGAATATAGTGGGGTTTTTAGCTATAAGCTTTCCATGGGTAAATTATCTGTGTTATGTGTCATTAATATTTCTTCATAATATTGTGATTGGGTATTGTGTTTTAAATTTCCACAAAGATAAGTATAAGTGATTATGTATTTAACAGTAGCATATTATTGTTAGATCAGGAGAATCTAGGATATACATGCATTTTCTGTTAAATTTCTACATGTAATCATAGCACATGAAATTGCAGTTGTGAAGCAGGAGTTGAGTTTGTTGGTGGAAAGAATTCAAATTTGCAGAAATAATTTCTTGGTGCTACAGATGATTCAAGATCTAAATGGATTTCAATGGCTTGAGGTTAGAGTATGCATTCTAGGGCAGCTCAAACTACATTGCTTGGAAGGACAAGATGGAGGCAATGCTCAAAGACAATGGCTTGAAGGAATTCATTGACAATGATGTTCCAAAGCCTAGCAAAGGTGAGTAGGATTTTGTTGGAGGGAGTACGAGACCACATTGTCTCAAGCCTCCATGGGAAAGCCACAAAATATGCTATGTGGAAGGCTCTGATGGATATTTTCTAAAGAAGCAATGACCATAGGAAATTGGCACTCAAAGACAAACTCAGGAAGATCAAGATGGAAAAGGGCTACAACATTCCAAAGTATCTCATGAATTTTGTACAATGTCGGGATGAACTGGGAAGTGTGGGAGTAAATATTGCTAATGATGATTTGGTGAGCTTGACTCTCTTGGGAATTCACAGTTATAAAGACTTTGTCAATGGACGAGAAAAAATTCTGGATTGGGAACAACTATGGTCGGATCTAGTGCAGGAGGAGTTCAGGCGAAGCACCAGAGATGGCTCGTCTTCAAATCATGATGATGAAGAGGATTTTTCTTTGGCTGCTAAGGAGAAGAAGGGGAAGGGGAAAAAATTCCATTCTAAATCTGAGTCTAAAGGTAAGAAGCTAGATATGTCCAAGGTGAATTGTTTTCATTATAAAAAACATGGGAATCTTTCCACTAACTGTCCGAAAACGAATAACACCAAGAAGGTTGATGGAGTTGTCACTGGTGGGCCCTTGCCTCACAATTTGGTCTTGAATTCTCTTTGATCACATGCATGGTGTCAAGTGCATTGGGATCAGTGTGGTATTTGGATAGTGGCACTTCATTTCACATGACGGGAGATAATGAAATTTTTAGTGACTTGGAGGAGAAAGATATCCAGATGCATATAGAGATGGGCAACAACGGATGGTACACTGCTACCAAGATTGGTACCATTACCTTTTAGAGGGACTCCGGTAAACGATTTAAATTGAAATATGTTATGTAGGTTTGAGGTCTAAAGAAAAATTTGGTCTCAGTCGCAATGTTAGAGGACAAAGGCTATGACGTTATTTTTAGCAATGGAAAAGCTTTCATGCGACAAAAAACAATGGGTCAAGCCAAGAGGATAGGGATTATAGTTAAGAATCTCTATAAGCTGGAGGTAGATGGTTGCTATGCCATGATGGGAAACATAGAAAAAGTGGTGAGTCAGAATGAGGGCGAATTATGGCACAGGCGATTGGGCCATCTTCATCATGGAGCCTTGAAAGTCATGCAGCAAATATCTACCGAACTTTCAATGGGAACACTTGCTCAGTTAGATAAGTGCAAGGGTTGCACCATGGGGAAGTATGTAAATTCCACCTTTCATGAGAAGGAGAATTATTCTTCGGGGATCCTTGAGAGAGTTCACACAGACATGTGTGGACTGTTCCCAGTTGCTTCAACAACAAAACATAAATACTATGTTATTTTTGTTGATGACTTTTCTCGTAAATTTTGGATCTTCTTGATGCAAAAAAAGGATCAAACATTCTCAAATTTCTGTGATTTTAAGGCATTGGTGGAGAAAGATTCGAGGAAGAAAGTGAAGGCTCTTAGGAGCGATAATGATGCAGGAGCATTAGCTCTGAAAAACACCTTGTATTTTATTTAAGCTAGGGGTTTCATGTTTTGAAGAAATATTAAATTTCATGTAAATATTAATATTATTTTGAGTGATTAATTATATTTTAATTAATTATTTGTGAGAGTTTGTAAATGTTTCCAAACAACTGGAAACATGAGAGAAATTAGTTTCAAGATAAATTAGAATTAATGATGGAGCCTAAGTTGGAATTAGTTTCTAAGTTTTAGGGATAAAAATCTACCTTTTAGGGATGTTGAGAGATTTAGGGATTTGTTGAGATTTTAAAGGGATAGAACTCAATTTAGTGCATTTTTAATTTGTATAAATTAGAAGGCCTCAAAGGCAAATAAGACACTGGAATAGTTGGAGAGAGTGAGAGGGTGATTGAGAGCAGGCTTGAACAGCAAGGCTGTAAGCCTTCAACAATTGTAAAGGGCCTAAATGTTGAATATCTGGCCATGAATCGAAAGTTCTTGTAAGTGTTTGTTTTTATATATATATATGAGGATTGTAACTTTTGAGTCATATGAGCGTGTTGAATTTGAGTGTGTGAATGTGTTTGAAACTGGGAATTAGTCTCTGACATAAGGCTTTGCATAGTCGAAATGATTCGATGCTATTTAACGTTGCTATGATGACTTCTAAGTATAATGGTAAAGCTGTGTTAAATGAATGAGAGACTATTTTATATCGATCTGTAGTTGATTGACATCAATGAAAGGAAGGGAGCGCCTAGTGAATATGAAGTCATGAGCTTCATAAGAAACCAAAAAGGGTTCGAATTTTAAAAGTTGTATTTCCAATAGATAATTGAATGCGTTGTTCTGGTTATGGTAAATACAGATTTGAATAATCGATGTCAATTGTGCTGAATGGGTATGAATATTGTGCGAATTTGAGTTTGTTGGATTAGAGAGCGTTCTCACCCTCTTAATTTCTCTTGGATTATATCCATTGATAAACGCATTTGATCTACTGTTTTATTAATGAATGATCTGTGTGTTAATATAAAAAAAAAACGCAGTCAATTTATTCTTGGTCTGGCAAACGAATTACAATCTGGCAACTGTGAATTGAAGTAATGGAAAGAGGCGCAACTCTTGTTTTAATTCTGGAAATATATATGTTATGAAATCGTTACACAAAAGGCTATTGAAATTCGATTTGAAGAAGTCAATATTGAATCTGGGTTTTACATGAATTACTGGTGTCTGAGGGACGCAGTAAGCCAATTTATGAGCTTTGTGGATGGACTGAATTAGATGTTTCTGGAATCGATTCCTCTAGTGGCATCGATTGGAGGAATTCTGTTCGATTAAATATGCTGTTGATGAGTGAATACAACTGAAGTCGATTTCAGCAGAGCAAGAATACCCATATGAGAGAAGAGCGTTAAAAATCTTGGGTTGAATCAACTTAAAGGTCCGTGTAATTCAGATTCAGAGGAATCGAATGCCAGTTTGAAGCGGCAGTTCGAATATCTAAGATCCAGTTTGGAAACAGCAGTCAAAGATCCAAGTCTGCGCTAGAAATGATCTGAGTCAGCGCTGGAATCTAAATGCGGGTATGGGAAGTATCATTTTCTAATTTAAATGAACACGTTGAATGTATGAGTTTTCGATGTTTAGAAAGAGCGCTGCTGAATTCTTGAGAGGTATGTTGTGGCTTAAATCTAAGTTTGTAATTGCCATAGCAAAAAATTGTTTGAAGAAATGTGTGAACGAAGTTTTGTAATTTCCAGATTCAGTTTTAATACATGGGCGCATTTGTTTTATGGATATTTTATTTGAAAATCCAGTATTAAAACCCATATGTGAAGCGATGGGTAGAATGCATTGAATAGTGTGCTGGTTGTTGAATGTGTGAGGTGAGTTTCAATGCTATTCGAAGTGTGGGACTGATGTTGTATTGAGTGTGTTGAGATTACATTGAAGCTTGAAATTTAATTCCATGAAGAGTTTAAATTATTGGGTTTATGGTTTTGAAACATATGATTTAAATGTTTCCGCATTCAAATGATAACTTGTGAAGTTGCCAGGAATTGAAAGATAAGCTTCCGCCTAAAATTTGAGATTGCCAGTGGGTGAAAATTGCCGTGTATTGAAGTTTTATTGGGCGGTTATGATGATGCATTTGTATATGCCTGAATTGTAAGGTGCGGGTATTGCGACTGTACTGCATGGAATGACTGTGGAGAATACATGTCTAAAAAATTATAAACCTACTTGACAAGAAGAAATTCGAAGAGAACTCATAGCGCCTCATAACCCACAGTAAAATGGTGTCATGGAGAGGAACAAAAAAATGATTGTGGGTGAAGAACGAGCGATGTTGCATGATGAGGGCCTACCAATTCATTTGTGGGTAGAAGCATGCAACACTGTGGGTTATGTGAAAAATCATTGTCCTCATAGAGTACTTGGCATGAGTACACCTGAAGAAGCTTTCATTGGTAAGAAACCGGATGTTTCACACTTTAATATTTTTGGGTCATATTTTTATGTGCATGTGACCAAGGATGCTAAGAAGAAGCTGGAGTTGACTGCTAAAGTTTGGATTTTTGTGGGGTACACAGAAACACCGCATAATTATTGTGTGTATTTTCCAAATAGTCGAATGACTGGGGTGCGACGGGATATAAAATTAGATGAGGGGAAATCCATGTAGTTGTCGTTTGAGAGGGAGCTGGAATTGCATGCGAAGGAGGAACTGTTGGTTCCCAAAGACGAGTCTCTAGATGTGGATCAGCCACAGGATGAGGTTCATGGAGTGGAGGAGTCTACTCACATAAAGCGAACCATCAAAACTCGTAGAAGGCATACCACAAAAGCTGATAGGCTGAGACTTGATGCTACACAGAATGTAGGAGCCCCTAATTCATAGTGCAGACAATGAAAATCTCCTAACCGATTTACTTGATACATGGCTCTCAGCGCAAAATCCCACATGGGTAGATACAATGGTGGAGGAGTATGACTACATTGTCAAAAACAATTTTTGGAAAATTGTTCCAAGGCCAGTTGATAAATCACTGGTAGGTT
>JAXQQM020080717.1:0-17823 GCA_034641835.2 Pinus albicaulis
GGTCATCTCTTTGAAATCAAGTTCGAACTATATTACATGTTCGGTGCAAATTACAGTGGTACAGTGGCTCGGTGATGTAATGCCAAAATTACAGTGGCTCGGTGCAAATTACAGTGGTACAGTGGCTCGGTGGAAATTACAGTGGTACAGTGGCTGGTTCTCAGTGACATAATGTTGTCTCTATTCTTAGTGAAATCATGATCACAGTAACACAGTTCAGATATCCTTCAAGCAGATACAACGACACATTTATTTTAAAGAGCGCGGACGTAACTACATACCCAGCGAATTTTGACGAGCACGGACGTAACAGCAGGAACAGAGCCCGAGCGCAGACGTAACAACAGGAACAGAGCCCCGCGTGGAATAGAGCAACAACTCGGCTAGCAGGAACAGAGCCCCAACGCGGAACAGAGCAACAACTCGGCCAACAGGAACAGAGCACCAACGCGGCAAGTAGAAACAGAGAAGCAAAAATCGCGCTAACAATGAAAAAAGTAACCTTCGTGGGTGATATATTTATAAAAAATAGTTCGGCCGAACTATTTTAAAAGTAAAAGTTCGACCGAACTCCTAGTTCGGCCGAACGTTTTTATAAGTTCGGTCGAACTCCCGTTGCCAGTTTTCCAAACCTCCAACAAAAATTCTGTTTGCTGCGCCGTCACTGTGCCGTCAATCTAAACGGACTCAAAAGTTCGGCCGAACTATTATATAGTTCGGCAGAAATTTATATAATGTTCGGCCGAACTACTGTCGAAAAAAATTTTCTGCCCCCGATTCTCACAAAAGTGTAACCAAGCTTCACGTTTCCGCCCTATGTATAAATTTTTACATAAACTCATTGACATTGATGCCATTGCAGTAAAGTAATTAGAATATAATAATATCCACCTAGGAACATTGTATACGGAGTGCATATTGCTGTTCTTTTAGCTTTTTCACCAATCCTTCAATCAATCAATGATAGTGATAGTTGTATACATATTATAATAAATATACAAAATATCTAATCATGTAATGGAAAAAAACTATGATACCTCTACTTTTCCTACCACAATTAATTTGTAGTCTTTGCAAAAATTGAATTTTCAGCCTACGCCAAATGACAGTTGATGAAATCTTTCATTTCCACATCCTATTTATCTCTAAATATATATCCAACCTCTACGTTTCAATCTTCCTTTATTGAAAAAAATAATGAAGCATTCCTTGTTCTTTTCAAAGATACATTAATAATATAGTTCTTTTGTTCTACAAAATGTGTAGATTGCAAAACAGAAAACGAAATGGGAAGGGAAAAAAGAGGAAAAATAATTAGATGAATATGTGATTGAAGGTGGGGTGCATAAATATTTAAAAACTTAATATTTGTCCCTGCCAAAGGAAATGTCACATTGTCAAGGACAATACCATTAACAAAAGAGTCCTATTTGCACCATGGCTGCATTGGAAAATAAAATAACTGTTACTTGGATCAATAGTGATTATAGTGGCGACTATGTTGAAGTTACAAGACCCATAGGCTATGTTCATCTTGTCATAGTAGTTTTTAAAGGCATAACATCCGTGGTCTGCAATGGTATAGGGAATGTAACAACTTTGACCCACCTAAATAACATAGCAATCAACCTCCCCAAGACTGCATGCCCAATCTACTGCCGCTTAGAGGAGTTCAGTATCGAACCCTGATAGAGCTACACAGAAGGTCTGGACTGAAGTCCCGTTGGCCATAGTCAATCCTGTTCCATTGAGGTTGAGGACATACACATCTGTGGAATTAGAATGGAAGAGCCCCTAGTTTCTCTGAAGTTCCACCAGGCCTGAGGTCCTCATTGAAGAGCTCGTAGATGTAGGTGTTGACAACAATGCCCGGGAGCTTGGGGGTTTTGGTGCTGTTGAGAAAGTGCTGGAAAAAATTTCTCTTGTAAGCATCGTCGTTGTCTATGGTGGCGTTGCCCATAGAGAGCCACCCGACCTCTATCACGAACGCAGGGATGTTTTGGAAGTTCAATGAGGCAATGGCGTAGTAGGCCATGATGAACACGATGTAGAAGATGTTTCTATAGTGGAGCAATGTGGTTAGGTCAACAAAATCCCTGTTGGGTGGGCATGGGTCAGAACATAGCATATTCCAGCGACACAACACCCTTGGCTTACATGTATACATAACGGGGGTAGACGTTAAGCATCAACTGGGACTTTTTGTCACGTAGGAAGGACGACAGTAGCATCATCATGTTGTTCCGGGAGGAGTTGAAGGCCTACGAAGGTAGGAATGAATCCAAGACGAGTTTGAGAGCATGGGGAGTTGAAACCTTAACCTTCCTATCAAAATTAGCTGTCACCAGGGCCGAATGCAAGAACCTCATGGAGGGGAGCAGGATGAGCAGTGTTGGGGATTGTTGTGAGAAATTCACCACCCATGACAATGGAAATGATGTTGGTGTTGGTAAAGTAGGCTACCAGATTCTTGTTCACCCAATTTGTCGTTGTCGATGACGATTTCCCGACGTCTAGGAGATGATTATTGGGAATTATCACAATCACTTCGATGCTAGTATTGACCAACGTTGTGAGAATCTGGCAGTCATTTTTTAATATTTTTGAATCACAACTTCTTAAAACATATTTGGTATAAATTCATATAAATGTAAAAGAAAATAGTATTTAAACACTAAATTTATTAGTGAAATTGTGATAAACAACTTCTCTTGCATTCATTTCTTAGAAGCTAAGATAAGGAGAAAAATAATCACAATTATAGAAAAAAATGATCCTTTTTCAAATCCTTAGTTTTGGAATAGTTTCCATTGACTTTTGAGGCTGTTAAAATTGTAATTTATCTAGTCAACAATTTATAATTAGATAAATTAAACATTTACATGTTAAATTTTCAGTTTCAATATTTTTTATTCATCATTGTTTGATTGCTTGTTCTTCTCCAAATCAATAAACAAGAAAGAGGTAGGTGAACTGGCCCAATAATTAAATGTCAAGTACATGCATATTTATAATTATACTTCTTCCTTGTCCAATTATACTTGTTACTCATACAATGGGTTTTGAGCATGGTATTGAATTTAGCAAGATGTGTATTTTCTTTTTCAATGTGAAGGGTTGTTGCTATAATATATTCCCTTGTTGTTTCTCATGTTAGTGGTTCCACTGATTTTGATAAATGTAATGATGATTATATATTAATGAGTCTCTTCAGAAGAGTGATGTAGAATTTTTTTTGTACCATAGAAGTTTAAGTTTATCATGAATATCTTGCAATTTGAGAATAAGCTTTGTTTTCTTTGTCATGGTCGTGGTGTGGGTTATGTTGATGATGTTGGAAATGTTGATGATTTTTGGAATGTTGTATTGATGGTTTCTTTAAACTGGTTATGTGAACATTTGAGCGAATGACTACATAATTATTTCTTATCATGATTATTACAGTCAGTAGGTCATCCTATGTTCAATTAAATGTCAAGGCCAACAAAAGGACACCCTTTGTAATAAAAAAATATGTTGATGTGAAATTATAGCGTGCTTAGGCGTCTTAAAGTTTCTTAGCAACACAACAGCCTTTAAATGAAAATTTTTCTATTATTATATGATTTACTTGATCTAAAGAGATCAGGCAATCAGGGAGATCATCTCAAAGACCTAAAATGAAACTTGTAAACTACTAATATTCAGAAATGGTTTTCATAAAGTGGAGAAGGTGTTGTGCATTTCCTTCATTTTGAACATATTCTGGAATGTTGTCCTGGTTGGAATCTCCCTCACACATAACATATGATAAAAAAAGAAATGCCAATTGAGAAACAAAATTGCATACAATTTTTACTTCTTTATTCTATGCTATTGTTTCATATGCTAGCGTCTTATGATGTTTCCTTTGCAACATGGGGTGCAACAATTAAAGCTGAAATAAAATTCCTTCAACAATTAAATAATAATAATAATCATGATAATTTAATTTTAAGCTTATGGCTATATTAGATATTAAATTAATATATGAGATTTTTTTCATTTAATTTTTATAAAGGTATATATCATTATTATGCCTAACGCGTTCCTCTTTGAAAACGTCTGCACCATTAGATATAATCTTAGACGATTGAAGATGAAAACAACTCCCTTAAGGGAACACTATGTATTGTTCTGCACCATTTGCTGAACTATTTCTTGATAGCTTAACAGTTTCTTGATGATAAGTTAAGGGAACAAGAAAAACATCATAATAATAAGAAGGTATATATATAAAAAAATGGAGAAAAAGGAGAAGGCTTCCTTGAAATTTGTATCTCCAACAATGTACATAGTTTGAAAATAATTCAATAAAAATATAAGATAAAAAATAAATAATTTTTTTTATTATAAAAATTATATTCAATATTAAAATAACAATATATATTCATATTATTTAATATATACATTGAAAAATTTAATTATAAATATATTTTCCTTACCATTATTTAATTATAATTTTAAATTTTTTTTTGTTATAATTAATTTTATTAATATAAAAATTATATCATATTTCAAATATTAATTAATTTTTATAATTTATAATAGTTTTATTTCAAATATTTTCTTTTTTCAATACATTAATTCATACAAATTAAAAGAATTAAAATTATATTTAAAAAAATAAATAAAAACTCTAAACTATGAAGAAAAATTTCGTCATATTTTAAGTATAATATAATGCTTATATAAATTTATTTCTTTGATATTTTAAAGTATCATTTTTCTTTCCAATACATTAATTTGGATCAGTTAAAGTAATTGAATTTCACATACATCTCTTTAACATAGGATGAAGGCACATTTGGTCCCTATTTAAACCAAAAAAACAATAGAGGGTATATTTATCTCTTTGTTGTTAATCTTCATTTTTTCACTTTTTATTAAAAATTGAGCTTTTAAATTTCTCCCAACAATTGTAGCTGCTCCAACACTTTTGAATTTCACTCTTTCCATATTATTGAGAAGAAGGTACATAAGATCTAGATGAATCCTCTCTTGTCATGTTATAATTGGGAGAGAAAGGAAAAAACTACGCCCCTATAATCCTATGAAGCTTTAACTTTAACCTTAGTCTTTTAATTTTGTCATCTCGAACTTTAACTTTTATTCTTCTTGTAATCCTTTCAAACATTAAACTGTCTTTTTCATTTTCCATTGCATTAATTCATACAAATTAAAAGAATTAAAATTACATTTAAAAAAAAATGTCTAAACATATGCGGAAAAATTTCCCCATATTTTAAGTATAATATAATGTTTATATAAATATAATCCTTTGAAATTTTAAAGTATCATTTTTCTTTCCAATACATTAATTTCAATCAATTAAAGTCACTGAAATTAGATTTAAAAAAAATATAACATAACTATTAATATGAATATAATCCTTTGAAAAAATTCCAAAGGAAAACAAAGGAGGATGAAGAAGTCTCTAGCACTCTAGTTGGGCTTCAACATGAACTTTCATATAGGTCATAGAATGTTTCTATAAATGTTGGAGAAACCAAATAGAGTCAGAGCTTGTTTCTGTATATGTTGGAGAAACCAAACAACAAAAGGACGATAACTTGAGGATGAATCCTCTAATATTTCCTAATAAAGTAAATTTTTTTTATAAAGAATGCCTCAAGGGGAATGGGAGATCTCAGGACTTAGAAACCATGAAGGGTAAAGCTGGATTCAGAAGCAATATCCTGAGTGTAGCACTAGTGCATTATGAATGGAAGATTATTTAGGGAAGGAAAACAATGTAAGAGATGATTAGAGTGGGCCTGGAAATGAGGATTGGTGTTTAAAGGAAAATCACTGTAAATACTGAGCAGGAGACAAATGAAAAAGAACTGATTAAAGTTGTGGTTTTGAAGGGGGAACAGAATTTGCACACACTGAAAAATGTGCATAAAGAATGCATTCATGCTCATTAAAATGAAATTTTCAAAGTAACCAAGCCATCTTGGATCTGAAGTGAAACTTTTGAAATAAAATAAGAAACATTTGAATTTCACTAATCCAAAAGTGGTATGTAAAGAAACTAGTCCTTCACAGCCAACTGTTGCTCACAAAAAAATCCAACACCATATGGACACATGTTTTCATAAAGTAACACATGAGTAAATCATTCCTACATGTTCCAATGAGGTCCAGGAAAAGTACCAACTCTTAGACATAAGGTTTCCTCCTAAACATGAATAGAGGAAGGATAAAATAACTCTTTCATAGAAAAAGGAGCATATCTAAAACATTCAAGCAGAAGTTGATAATATAGAGGGAGAGAAACGGGCTGAAGATTATGCATTGAGTATGGCAGATGGGCATAATGAAGCTCAATATGAATTTAAAGAAGCTCATGTTTCTAATGAACATCAGAGAAGAGGGGATAGATCTATGATTTTTCTAGCATTAAAGGATCCCTTATCGGAAATTCATATTTTTAGTGATCTTGATGAAAAGAAACATATGAAACATAACCCATAATATATGGAAGAGGTGTGGTGGAAACATACAATTGAATATGCAAAATATTTTTTAAAGTCAACATGACATAAATAGGGGAAAATTTATTAATTGTGCAAATTTAAAGGAGCAAGTGACAATTTTTTGTATCAAAGTGAAGCATACAGAAAAAAGAAGACATGGTGAAGTAAAGTTGCCAACCTTACAACAATCCCTAAATAGGAATAATGTTGAATGTGTGGAATCCTTTGCCCTCATACACATGGGAAGTGCAATGAAAAATCATGGAATTTGGAAAATGTGGCGATGATTATCTCAAGTTCCATTCATTTAGATTTGAAGTATATGGAAGATGAAAAGCAGGCCAAAGGATACTTATAAAGAAGATATGAATCATTAGAACCAAACGATGTTGAAAAGGTAGAGGACCAAATAGAAGAATTAAAAACAAAAAAGGACTCTTCATAAATGTGTTAGTCAAGGATTTTTGAATCTAGATGAGCTACATTATCTCGCTGGTTCAAGAAAGCACTAAAAAAGAGACAAACAACAGTGATATAGAGACAATGTATTTAGAAACAAGAGAAAGCTAGAATTATAACCTTAGATAGATTTATGGGAAGAGAAACATTCTAGTTGTAAGGAGTCAAAGTTCCATGAGTATTAGTTGATGGAGGGTACATCAATCTCTAGATCAATATTGTTGTTTTCATCTATATTATGGTTTAATCTCCTTTTATAAGGAATCAACAATTGTTGTTATTTCTTTGTGCTTCTGCACAGTTTGACCCTCAATCAAATTTCAAATCTGATTCCTCTTCTTTTCAACTTTGCTTCTGTTAGTATTTATTGATCTCCTGCGTGCTACCACTATTATCTCACTTGGTAGGTCAATTATTTTCACGATCTACCTAGAAACTGGAATGAAGGATCTATCACACAACTACTCTGGAAATGTTTCCCAGTTCTCATATGCTGCTCCACACTCTTTCTAGTGCAGTTCGAAGTCAAATTATTCAACACAGCACTCAGCAAATTTTTCTTGCAATGATAAAAAAATGCACTAGCCACAAGCATATAGGTGAAACCGTAGCATGTAAATGTAGCATACAGGTGAAACTGTAGCATGTAAAGGTAGCGTATAGGTGAAATCGTAGCGTGTAAAGGTAGCGTACAGGTGAAACCATAGCATATGTGTATGACCTTAGGTGTATATGCAACGTCTCTAGGGTTTGCGCAGTGCCTGTGCAACGCTTCCAATATATGCATAACACCTTGAATCTGAACCTCAACGAATTAGAACTAAAATAAGAATGCACCGTAGTTTGGGTTTAACATGTCAAGCTTCAGATATTAAAACACAAAACTTCCTCATCCAGGTAGATACTTAGTTGCACAACTTGCAGTAAATATCGATTTCCTCTAGTCATGACATTGTCATCGACTCCTCTATGTGACACATATTCATTGATCCCCCAAATTTTGTAGTTGTCCCCTTTCTCAATCATTACAGATAAAAATTCCCTTGGATTTGAATGCCTTCAACAGGTCTTGGCTTAGGTTATTCACCAATTTATAAATAATGGAATATTCTTAACAACTACATGTGTCCCTTATTTAACATTGGATTGCAACATTGTTTCAATCATGATAATCATCCTGAAATCCTCCAATTAATGAATTTCAGTAATCCGGCCTACCACTAAAAGAAAAAAGGACATTGGCGAGGCGAAAAAAATGTCACCATAAGCTCATTGGTGAGGGTAAAAATAGCCTTCGTCACCAAAAATGAACGTTAACAAAGGTGACATTGCCGAAAGTATAGCTTTTGTGGTGACATTCAAGGTCCATCACCAATAATGATTTATATGATGGATAGTGATTGTCACCATTTCATATTAGCAATGGTGATGGACAATAGCCTTCGTCACCAAAAAACTAAATGTCACCAAAGGTGGCATCGCTGAAAGTATGTGTTCTGGTGACATTCAACGTCCATCACGAATATTGATTATAATGACGGATAATGACCATCACCATTTCATATGAACAACAACAATTTTGTGTGATGGACCTTTCATGACCGTCACTATTGGTGCATATATATGGCGACGTTCGTTCACCGTCACCATTTCATATCAACAACAACGATTTATGATGATGAACCTTTCATGGTAGTCACTATTAATGCATATATATGGTGGCATTCGTTGACCGTCACCATTTCATATTTTGGGGAGGGTCAAAAAATGTCACCATGAGCTCATTGGTACTGGTCAAAAGAGCATTCGAAAATAAAAATGGATCGCTACCATTCCCTATTAATATCAGGGCATGATGGAATCAAACCACCAACCTCTTGCTTCTAAATCAGGTGCTCTTCCATTGAGATAGCACCCTTTAATTAATTAGAATTTAAACTAGCAATTGTTGGTTTCCAAGCAAGACTCAATTTTAGCATCTAGAGCAGATCATGAAATCATACCTGTGGTCAAAGTATGGTGGGAAGAAAAATATTCCACAAGATGGGGGGGCTCATCCTTCACCCAACATGTTGAAAAATAAAATTGTGACATGGAGGCTATTTCGCAAAGATGCGGGATGGATCTTTGGTCAATCCTTACAGTAGTATCAACCACAAAGGCTTTAACCTTTGTTGCTTTAGCAAAATATATTAACTCCAACTCTTAATGCAATATGGGGAGTTGGTTGATCTATAAGATAGGTCAGCACATAAATTACACCATTTCTATTCTGTTTGGAATGATAATTAGGACCTCTATTTAGTTCTTCTTCAATGTCAGGCTCAATAGTGTGTTTCCTTGTTTGGAAATTGTAGCTATTTCATCCATTCTTACTTCATTGGGATTTGGCAGTGATTGAGAGTCTCTGCTCTGTTTTCCCTAGGAATATTAAGTGTAAGTTTGTTTTTGAGTAAAAAATTAGTAATCTATCTACTTTTTGTTCCATGTTGCGTAATGAGGTACATGATTAGCTATTAACTAAGGGTCAATTATTGATAAGAGATGCTAAATATTTATATTCGGTCACCTATACATATTTTATTTCTACTTTTCTAGTCTTACATAAGAGGATATTGATATAAGCTCCATTGTATATACACTTCCACCTTTTGATTTACTGTTTGTAAATACTTTTTTGTAAATATAAGAGATGTTTTGACAACAA
The DNA here is from genome assembly GCA_034641835.2 of Pinus albicaulis. Lineage (NCBI taxonomy): Eukaryota > Viridiplantae > Streptophyta > Pinopsida > Pinales > Pinaceae > Pinus > Pinus albicaulis. Next base: position 9,667 of record JAXQQM020080717.1, read on the forward strand.
AAACAACAACAAAATTAATGGATGACCTACACTAAAAGCTGTTGATTTTTTTTCATTCTTCCAGCCTATTGGAGAAGAAAAGAATTACAGTCACTAGATAAATCTGCATGCCATTGGGATTATAAAATTATATAACTATGCTGAGAATTGGCCTAACCATGTTGATATGTCATACAGTCCAAAATTGAAGAAATAGATGTCCTACGAACATGAGCCACAGTTGAGGCATACAAAACAATGAACCAATTTTGGGATATGTTGGCATATTCAATATATTGCATTAGAGACAAGTGTCTTCAAAAGTATTGGGTATCAATTAAAAAAGTGAGAAAACCTATCAGATACTCTAGAAAGAAGAGTAACTTCATCACGGTAACAAATTTTGGGACATCTTGGCATATTCAATATATTTCATTAGAGAAGAGTGCCTTCAAAAGGCTTGGGGATTGGTTCATGGAATGAGAAAATCTTTCAGATACTCCATAAAGAGGGAGAAATTGGTCAGGGTCACTAATTTCACCTGCTTTAAACCAACAGTGCATAAATGAATTATCTAGCCTAACCAAATCACTCCACTCCAGCCTAAGAAAACTAAGGAGCTATATTAAGTTTAATGAGAGAAAATTTTTGGTAAAATATATGCATTTTGGAGTTGTAGGATTTTGTGACTACTACTTCACTTTACTATCATAACAACTCACATAATCATGTTGTGAATTTTTGTGTCTAACACATATGGTGTAGAATACCAAAATGCATGTAGTAAAGACTCATAATACCTCATTTCCCTTCTTAAAATATATTTTTTCATTGTTTTTTAATATCTCCCTCATGATGGTTGGAAACTTTGCACCACCATTGTTGATTCTTGTCCATTTCCTATGTCTTAAATAGAATCTGGTAGAAATAGGTGGTCTATTCCATTACTATGGCAGCCTCTAGAAGTTCATAGCTTTGAGGTATCTTGTGCTACATTCCTAGTTTTGAGTACTATAGCAAACTATGAAAGATGTTTGATTTGCCGAGTTGATGTATTGAAGGAAACTTTTGTGAAACTTAAATTCTTGTTGCCGAAATAGGCACCACAGCTAAAGGCATACAAAGTAATTAACTGCTAGCACAAGTTGGTCATGTTCATTATATTGTAATAGATAAGAATAAATTCTAAAGGCTTTGTAGAAATGATTTGCAGAGTTACACACCTATCTAGATAATATATCAGATGGTTTGGCTCAATAATTCAATGGATTGCAGAAACAATGCATGTAGATATGAAAATGAATTATCAAAAACTAGGGATTTTGGATCTCAAGTACACATTAGTTGTAGTAGCTTCCGCCAGGAACTAAAACTCTAGCCAAATGAGACCACTATTAAGGAAATGACAACAAAATTTTATAACATTAATGCATTTTTCTAAATCACCAAACTGCCATTAATAAATAATTGACATTTTGGAGTTCTAGGATTATGGAGTCTATGGTTACTACAACTTCTTGGTTACTATGGTAGATGGAAAAGAAAAAAAATATTCATTTGCTCATTAAGGCTCATATGAGCTGGTAAGTGGACCTTTGTTTATGTGAATTCAAGTATCATTATTGTGAAGGTCTCTGCAAATTTTCCAAAAAACTAAACTGGTGCTACTTATTGCCTATCTCCAGTGCAGCTTAGATAAAAAAACTGATGTTAAGAGGTGGTTCACTTCATTAGTATGCTGACTAATAGTTGGAAGTTTTAAATACTATAGAATATTTTGGACAATGTATGATTTACTAAATTAATATGTTTGTTGCAATTTTTTCTTAATCACAAATTGTTCTACATCCAAGATATTTTCCACCTGACCACGATGACTAAGACCATTGTATTTATTACTATCTGAGCTAGTAGTCGCAAATTGTCTCCTTACCTTAGTAGAGATGTGAAGATTGGTGGTTGTACTTCAGTTACTATGGTGACTGTAAGATTATGCACCTAAGTCTTAATTGATTGTTGACATCAATATGATTGAGCTCATGTTCTCTTGATCCATCCACACATACTGATTAGTTTATTTGAGATATACTGATAAGTTTCTTTGAGCCATGGTGTGGGTTTTGTTATATTCATTTTACTTGACTCCAGGATCTCATATGTCATACATACCCCTTGTGGGCTAAATTTGTAATTATCTCTGGATAACTACAATCCATGATCAAGTATCTTACCCATTATTAGATTAATGAAGGACTTCTTGTTGGTTTTTATTTATGGAAACTATACAGTTTGACAATACCTTTTAAAGGTATTATTGGTTTCCACATTAACATTTCACTTTTACATTGCTGAAAAACCATGTTTGGGAAATAGATTTAGAAAATTAAAACCTGCTACCTAAATTTAAAGGAAATTAGAATGTATGGTGTGTGTTCTCTAGTGCATAGATCTATAGAATTAGTCATCTAGGAATTTTAATGTTTAGAATATTTCACTTAAATTCCCAGCATAGATTTATAATCAACCATAGCCCTTTGAAAACATCCTAAAAACTAAAGGTTGATAATTTAATCCTTGATAAATTTAGGTTCTTTGAGAAATCAAGAAGCCAAAATATTGAAAGGTTCTTCATAGTTCCATGAGTTAATGGCTCTTAGAAGTGGGTTGTATAAGAATATTTCTATATATTCCAATGCACAGGAAAGGGAAAATCTCTCTTATACATGGGATTAATAGCAAAACATGTGAGTATTCATCTATGAAATTGGTGTCCTTGTACAAAAAAAATTATGGGTGTTGTAAGCAAGAATAAATGTGGGTTTTCATCCCCATCAACCCACAACAAAAATAAATTGGTGGGAGCATGGGTATTGAATGTAAGTGTTTTATGAAATGTAAGTGCATGTTTTTTTGACCTTGAACACTATCATTTCAAGTTATGTGCTTAAAGGGGATGGCGAAGTAGCTTTGGAATTTTTTTGCTAAGGACAATATCAAGGAGGAAGATAAATTTCAATAGAAATCTAGTGAAATGGAGATTAGATAAATTTGTGGCATATAGGGAATGATGCACAAGATAAATACCAATTAGAGAGATTCTAAAAACAATGCTATGAGATGGTGACATGTGTATGTTGAGAGACTCTAAATACTCTAGCATGTTGCACAAGTATAGGGGTATGGGGCAAAAAATCCACATTTATTTCTTTAACTCTCTTCTAAAACCCTGAATCTTGTTAATGGTTTGATCTCATCAATTTTTTTTTCATATAGCTATGCCATCATTTCATTTTGCGTAGAAAGTTGTGTTGCTAGAATGATGGCTTGGATTGTACTTTTTTTTAGATGCAAGAGTGGTACTACTTATTCATTGTTGGGAATGACTGTCTCTAGGGTGTATTCAATTAGCTAATGATTCCATTGAAAATATGTTTGATTTAGACAGGAATAGTGTACTGAATATACTATTAAAAGTAGAATTTTTTTTTCACATGGACTATTTATTTTTGTCTCCTTCCATTCAAACAGGTACAATTTCATATTTATTGTTGAAAACAGATCTAGAGGCTTTTTTGGTCCATATCATAATTATAAAGGAAAAAATATATGGTTGTATATGTCTAAAGCTCTATTAGGAACTACCAGTAAGGCCAAATTTGGTAACAATCGATTGAGTCTGAGTCAATGCCAGAAGAAACCCCTGCAATGATTCATGTAATAAGGGGCATTTTTGTAACATTAAGTCAGTGTAAACTTTATATAAATATCATTTCACTTCAAAGCAGTGATGAAAAGTTTGGTCAAGGGATTTAGGGAGGGTGAAGGTTTCTTATTGTTCTAACTTTATGAAGCTCAAGTGTAGGGAAATTAATAATATTAATACAATTTAATTATTTCAAACTAGTTAATTGCAAGGATAGGTTGTCTATCATTGAATGGATTGGTTGTATTGGCTACATTATGTGATGAGAAAGGTGGTGTATCTAAAGCATGGTTAAATATAACATAACCTTGAAATGTTGTCAACATGTTCAATAGACTAATAATTAGATGTTTGGGGATAATTAATGTTAAAATGAAGCTATTCACTAAAGCTCTTTTCATGTGCTTGCAACCTGCATGTGGAATTTGATGTTGGCCATTAAAAAGTTACTAGTAATCTTAGAGGAATTCATTTTCCTAGTTGTATGCTTGGGAAAGTAAAGTATAGGATTGCAAAGTGCTAGAGCTTGGGGTGTTTTTTGAATTATTCATGCAATTTGATTAGTGAGCTACAATAGCTATTCCCCCTCATTAATTATAACTTGGTGTATTGGACCACAAAACCATCACATGGAATAGAGTTGAGGATGAATGGAGCCAAGCTGTCTTTAAAAGCACCTTGACCTATAAGTTTTCCCTCGAGGAAGGCACCATCATAGTATTCTCCAATATTAATATGGATGCAGGTTTTTCTTTATAAAGGCATGCTACTTGAAGAATGAAAATGCCTAGCGGTTGCAGTGGAAACAAGCTTACCTGAGGGTTGCACGACAATGCCAACAACTGAAGAGTTCATATTAGACACCAATTTTACTGGTTTCTAAAGAATATAATACCCAATAGTAGGAGATATTTTAGGAATTTTCCAACCACTATATTATATTGATAATAGATTCCCCTTTGTAGTACAATTACACCCAAGAAATCAATGCCAAAAAAATATGCCAATGACTACTCTTCACAGCTAAAGGGCACATTGTATTGAAGTCATTCATTTCTTGCTATATTGTGATCTATTGTTGCTATTTCACATTAATGGAATTCCTATACTACAATATGCATGCATTATGACACCCATTTTCAATGATTATCCAACCATACAAATTGGAGTTCAAATTCTGAATAGAATTTTATTGGTAAAGGGAAAACAGATGTAAACAATAATAATTAGCCTCAATAGTTAAATAAAGAAAATTTTATAATATTCAACATAGTAGAACAAGGTAGACTAGTATAAGAAAATTTTATAATGATTTATATACATCCTTTAATATATACTCTATCTATATTACTCTTGGCCTCTAGGAAGCAATATAGGGTTCATGCCAAGCTTGTAACTAATGCATTCTAGTTCACCTCGTTTTGAAAGCACCATGACTTCCACATATGTATAGGAGACCTTTCCAAATTGACACTAAAATTATATTGGAGGCATGACATCATTTGAATAAAACATTGTAATGGTTGTTTGTCTCTGCATTTATAAAGGATAAAAATGGTGACACTATAGACCTAGATGTTGGGTTTAATATAAAACCACTACAAGTGATACTAGCATATGTTTCTGAGCATTTCTATGAATCAAAGGGATCAAAATTTGATTCTTGAAAGTTCACTAATAATTAATTCTTTCTCAACCTTTATACTAAGAATATTTGTATGGAAAAGATCATGAGATTCGATTCCATCTTGAATTTTTGTCTTGATGATTGCAAGAGGTAGGCGCTACCAATTCTGCTACATTCAAGGAATTTTAGTTTCATACAATCTAAAACAATGTCAATATCCTAGTGAAACAATGGTTTGGAAGTTTCAAATATCCACCATTGACATATTGGATGCCATTTTCATGATCTTGGCTAGTGAGATATGTGTGCTTATTATAGACTCTGATTGGAGTAATGTCTTCAATGTGAAGGAAATTGGTTCTAAATTCTTGAAGACAAGGACATAATTATCTACTAGAAGCAATAGCCTTGGTGTGTAGGTGTTACTTGGGAAAATTACTATTCATGACAAATTATTTCAAAATGCTTCCATCTCTGTAAAAATAGTGAATACACAGTCTCAAGAACCATTGGGTTGGAAATTTTCCACTGGATGTTATATAATGACTGCAATATTTATGGGCAAAGCATGGATTGATAGAGGGGTGGATGCAAATTTTCAAAAGAAATTATGTGCCCAAGACAGCAGGATCTAATCCCACAATGGTTGATATGTGTCTATCACTCACGTTCCCTAATACAGAGCTACCAAAACAACTTGCTATATTATCCCATGGAGCCAATATTTCATGAGGGACAAAACATAACAACATTATGTACTCCCAAGTGGTAGAAAAGGATAATTTTCAAAGTTAATGAGAAATAATTATTACAGCCATATGCAATCTTGGATGGACAGATCCTGTAGCAGCTTATGCCAACACTTACATGTGTTTGAACTTTGAAGATACCGTTGATTTCAAGGTACCCAAATTCTTGTTCAAGCCATCAGTGATAGAAAATGCAGTCTATGAATGTTGGAATTTTAATGCTTCATTATTTTTCATGATAACTAAGCATAGGGAAAGAAAAAATTCTATTGGTGAATTTTTAAGGTCGTTGCACTGGATCAATGATTTCAGGTAGCACCCTCATTCTGCACATGCTACAGTAGGGTAGGAAAGGAATAAAATCCTTTGAGCAACAGTTTAGCATGAATAAGATCCCTTGATCACTAAGGTCTTTCCGTTACGGTTCCCTGTTTGAAGGGTTAAAATAAATTTTCAGAAAAATCAAATCATCAACAGGCCATGTTTCTTTGTGATCCTTGAATGGATCTCAGCCTCTAAGAATTATCACGATGATAGGGAAATCCCTATCCTAGTGCAGTATCTTATATGGTATCACTCAGTTAGCTCAATTCCTCTAAAGAAGGCATTTCTTAATCTCTTATATGTCGGTTCCTAATATACATAATTTAGTTTACTCTCAATTGAAATAGCCCTGGACAGTCTATGTGAACATCTTGTATGGTTCTCCCTTTGCAATCTCAAGTTCTCAACACGTGAAAAGTATGGCTGCACCATATATATATACCAATTACAGAAATTAGGGTATAGGTTCGGGATATTATAAACATCATCTCAAGCATGTAAGCCGATCTCTATTTACTCTTGTTATCACTCTGAGTAATCATTTATTCTACAGTAAGTGTGTCCACCTATCCCTCTTCAATATAGTTTTCAATTGGCATGGCATCATATTTTCAGGCAGACCATTATTAATATACATACGTTCAGTTAGCCTTGAAAGAAGAATTGAGATATGCATTGTTGTTCAAATCAGTCATTGAATTCTGTCAAAGTTTTTGGAAGTTCTAATGATAAGCCTTGTTCACAACCTAAGTTATGGAAAATTCATGGCCATAAATTGTATGTTCACAATATTATCCATAAAAAAGGAGGCTATAAAAGGAGTCATAGAACAATGAATCATGAAGGCTCATCATTATTTTGGATAATAGCATAAAAATTCATCTATACATAATATATGCCTCTGTATGAGACCCTTGATTTGCTCAATCCACATCAGCAAATACACTTCTTAGCCAACTTGTTAAAGTTTCTTTTATTACAGTGGCTGCACTGAGTATAGAATTTTTTTAGTTACATTCGTAGAGCAGAGGTTCATTTTGTTTAACAGAATTAATCTTCGTTCAGAGCAGAGGTTCAGCTCGAGTCATGTCAGTCACAGAAGTTCTAGGTCTCTCAAAGGGAATGAACTTGGAAGTTTGAAAGATCTGAAATATAAGTCTGCATAGTAGATATGCTTGGTTATATCAGATCCTCTATGGCACTTCTATGGTCTCCTTTCCATCGTGTAATATGCATGATATCATGTCAGCCTTAGAAGAAGCGATAGGGATTCTACAACAAAAGAAACTACATCACATTTGAAGCTTTCAATCTTGAAGAAATACTTGGAGAAAAATTGCATAGCACTTTGGAACAGTTCTACCCCTGTCAGTAGAGGTGCCTCAATAAATGTGCACTACAGATCCCTCACATCCTTGGTTGCTCTAAGAAAGGATCTTATAATGAATGGTCTCAATATAAAATGATCCCTCCTCTCATGAATTCAGTAATTTGATATATTGGTAGATATCTCTTCTCTTTGATTGAAGAAGCTCTTCCGCATTCTCTTATTTGACCTAAAGCTTCTTAAAATTTTGATGTTGCAATTACCTCATGTAAGTCTCATCTCTAATCTGGGTAGCTCATGATGATTACCAATGCAAGGCTTCAAAGGGAGGTATGATGATTGGGCTCAGCTATCGATAACATTTGTCCAAATAAGAGGGATTTAATGGAAACCTAGATTTTTCCTTAAGAATAAAATAGAGTAGTTGTTGAACCCAGTCATAGTCAAC